>PVHP010001112.1:0-82251 GCA_004024765.1 Zapus hudsonius
TCTGTGTAAACTATAAACATTAGTTCTTTGAACTTTCAGTGAGAGTTTTGAGGTTTGAAATTATTTACCATATACCAAGAAGGGTACCACCTCTAGTTCTATGAACACTATAGAAAGCACTTCTCTAAGAATTTATGGTCTAGTAAAAATCTATAATGACAAAGTAAAGAAAAAAGCCAAGTGCAATGAAATATTTAACACTAAATCTACAGAAATCGTGAAATTAGATAAATCCCTTCTGATGAGAAACGTACAATATACTTCAAGAGCAAGACAGCTTCTTAGTAGCATATGGTATTGAACATGTAAAGTTAAGTGGGGAATGGAATGTGATGTATAAGAAAGACATTACAACTATTGCCGAGAGCCATTAATTTCAGCTGAGAGGTTTAGATTACATGGAGTAATTATAGGAAGTGACATGGGCATGGGCATTGGGGATAGAGACATGATGGCATGACTTCATTCACAAAAGGAATTGTGGAAGATTGAGGGGCAAAGTATCAAGATTAGTAAAGAGAGAAGTAGTAAGCTTGCCATTTTGGATTAAGTTTAAGTAAGAACCAAAACATGAACCACTGACTTCTCTTCCTCCTCCTCATTATTATTATTATTATTATTATTATTATTATTATCATCATCATTATCATTATTATTATTGTGTTTTACAAGGTAGCTCTCTAGCCCAGGATGACTTGTAATTCACTATGTCTTCCCTGTGCTGGGATTAAAGGTGTGTGCCATGCCTCGCCTCGTTATATTATTTAAACATTCTGTATTGACATAAAGAAAACTTGCCTCTAGGTATGTGCATTGCTTTCCTAATTATTCATATTTAAATGGATTAAATAAGAATTTTAATTAAGCCCCTGGGTCTTTTTTTCCAAATCCTAGCCAGTACTATTTTTTAAAGTCTTTTTGATAATCAACATCATTACTGGAGTGAGGTGATACATACACATTTTGGTTTTGAGTTACATTTAATTGATAATTGATTATATCAAGCATCTTTTTCATAGACTTGTCTGTTTGCATATCCTCTTTCTAAGGAATGTACTAGTTTTTCATTCCTTTTGCAAACTACTTGAATATAATATTTCCTAAGAGAGGAAAGATATCCTTTGTCTCTTGCTTTTGGAAGTTTTACTTCTTGGTGAGCTGTCACTCCTCCATTTGCTGGGCCTGAGGCAAAGCAGACTATCATCGTGGTGGGAGAATGTGAGCAGAGGCTGTTCACCTCATAGTAACCAGGAAGCAGAGAACTACACAAGAAGTAATTCCCATAACAATCTTAAGTGAAGCTCTCTCTGTTTAACAGATAAGGAAGCCTACAAATAGGAGGGGAAAGTCAATTTTAAGGAAGAAAATCATTGCCAAAGAATCCACCCTTCATCTGAAATTCCAAGTGGTGATCTAACTACTTCTAACTAGGGTCCATATCCTGATTTCCACTGCCTCTGAACTATGCCACCCTATTATATATCCATCTAAAGATGTACTCATTGAGTAGTTCAGAGCCTTCATGACCCAATCACTTCTAGATGATTAGATCTGCCCTCTGGGGTCTAGGCCCTCACATGTGACCTTTTGAGAAACATTTGGTATACATCCATAACATTGATCTTGTCCACATGTTAGTTAAGTTCGTACAAAGTATGTTTTTGTGTGTTTGCTATTCAGTTGGTGGATTTCTCTTCATAGACTCTGGAAATCAATTCCTTATCAGATTTTTAATTTGTCCATATTTTCTCCTATTCTGTCGGTGCGTCTGCACTGTGTATTTTTTCTTTACCCAAAGTATTTTTGCCTAAATATCTAATTTTTTTTAAAAAATTGTTTTGTGTGTTTGGGGAATCTGGTCAGAAAAAAAACAAATCCTTGCTCAATCCACTGTCCTGAAACATTTCTCTTTTCTTTTTTTTTAATAGTTCCATAGCAAATATTTAGTTCTTCATCTGTTTTGAGTTGGTATTATTACCCAGTGAGAGATATAGGTTCAATTTTACTCCGTTGCATGTGAACATCCAACTTTACCATTTCCATTGATTGAAAAATCTGACCCTGAACCAAAAAGGGTTTTACTGATTTTGTAGAAAAATCATTTGGCAATAGGTTCATGGATTTTCTGCTTAGACTTGATTTTCTGCATTGTTCAGTGTGTCCATTTCCATTTGTATGCAATGCCACGTTGTTTGGATGATTATAAATTTGAAGTATGTTTTCAAGTCAGGTAATATATTGCCTCCTGCTTTGCTCTTTGTTGCTGTGGGCAAATGACCTTGAACCTTTTCTTTCTCTGTATATGCATACTATATGTGATATGTTTTATATGTGGTGTGTGAGTGGTATGTGCATGCATATGTGTTGATGTGATACCTATGGTCTCACCTGCTCAGGGAAAACAGGTTTCTTCTCCATCGCTCTCTAGCCTGGTTTTTTCCTTGCATTGATCCTCTTACTGATTCAGGAGCTGTAGCATTCATGAGTACCAGAGACTCTCAGTTCTCTGCTCCCCACACGATTAGCATTGCAGAAGTGTGTGACCTCATCCAGCTGTGTTCATGGTTTCTGGAGATTCAAGGCAGGCTCCTTAGGCCTTCATGCTTGCCCGAAAAGTGCACTAGCCACTCAGGCATCTCACCAGTCCATTCTTGAGCTTTTGATCTTCCTGATTCCACCTCCTGACTACTGGTATTACAGATGAGGGACACCATGCTGGTTTATGTGGTGCTGGCCTTGTGCATGCTAAGCAAGTATTCTGTCAACTGAATACATCTTCAAACTTTCTTAAAATGTTATAATGTTTACCAATTAACATAAATCTAAGTATTCAATATTATAGTTTAATGTAGGTGCTAATTTTCTATTTCAATTTTAAATGAAGCTATTTCTGTTTAACAGATGAGGAAGCCTACAACCCAAAAGGGGAAGTGAATTTTCAAGAAGAAAATTATTGCCAAAGAATCAACCCTACAGCAAAAATTCCAGTTTTCTTTTTATTATTGAAAAGAACCTTGTTTATTTTATTGCTATAACTCAAAAATGTGCTAGTTATTAAAATATTTCATTAACACCCATTAGTTCTGTGTGTTAACCATGTTAAATATGGTATATCCATAAATGAAATCAGTGTTCCCTGATCCAAATTCTTAATTCCCTGGAGTCATTCTAGGCATGTAAAATATCCATTGCATTTCCCCAGTAATATGTCTTTTTTAAAAAAATTAGTAAACCATTTACATTTTCTGGCTTTACCTGTTGCAGGTAATGTTTCAATCATATACATACTATGGTAAATATAGAAAGAACATAGATAGTATTTTCATGGCATACTGAAAAAAAAAAAAACATAGATGACTAGAAGTCTCTGACCCATGCTCTGTCCAAAGCTGTGGAGATAGTACTGTCATGATGATTGAGCAGAGTGACCGTGTCAATCTGCAAAAGTGCTATCCATCACTGTGCCCAAGCGATAGGTGTAGATGAGCAATCCTGGAAACACCTCGACTGCAGTCTGCTGGTCTTTTCTTCACACCACTGGCAAGCGTACTGTCACTGATATAAGAAAAACACAGATTACCAGTGAAAATACCAACCCTAGACATTCTCTAAGAATTGAAATCTTGGGGTAATTTGGAAGGAGTTCTTTGATAAATGCAGTTATATTAACTGGAGAGGTTCATGAGCATGGTAATTAACCATGGGATTGCATAACTGCTGCTCTCATAACGTTTCCAAATATAACTGGATGACATTTCAAAAGCTATTTTCAAGCTGAATTTCATTATTCTCTTACAATCTGTTTTAAAAGATCATATATCTTGTAGCTAAATGCGAAAGTAGAGACAAGCTATGCACCTTTGATCAGGATGAGCCCAATTAAACCCCTACCTTCTATATCCTTAAGATCCTGGGGGAAAGATTCTATACATGACACATATGACTGTCCTGTTGTTGGCCCCTTTGCTATTGGTGTCTATCTGTGGAAACCAGAGGACTCTATGTGGCCATAAGAAACAGGGCTTGTTTTTCCACCACTTACAAGAATTGTGAAAACTCTTGAGTTTAGGATATTCATTTGTAAAAGAAGATGGGAAAAGTCTTAACAGATACAATATGATAAAATTTTTGTGGAGGGCTTTCTGTTTTGTTTTTGATTTTCTGAGACAAAGTCTTACTCCATGTCTCAGGCTGGCCTGCAATTTAATATGTAGCCTAGTCTGGCCTCAAACTCACAGTGATACTCCTGTCTCCAACTCCTGAGCTGCTGTATCTGGTAGCCACCATGCCTGACTGAAAGATATTTATTTTAATATGCATCATTTATTTAATGGTTACCAAAATCTATTTTCAAATGTGTTGAATTACCTCCTGGATGAAAGGCCCTGTGCTTCCCAGAGAAAGTGATACTGTCTTTGGATTCAGTGATATGCTGACGTTAAGCATGACAGGACTCTTCACTCCTCAAGTAGGGTGCTGGAAGGACTGACATTTTAGATGTGTATCTGGATGTAAGGAATTGCACCTCATGATAACTTGAATCTTTATGAAATCTTTTCACATTTTGAAGTTGTAAGTTGAAAGTTCACCTACAGCACAGTATCTGAGAATCAATTTTCTTTCTTTCTCTGGTAGCTGGTTGCTTAATGCTGGACTCTATATCAGCAGTTCACTGCTAGAAAATATAATTTATACTTTCTAATGATTTACTTTGCAATGGAGGGACAAACATGATGGCTGTCAAAGCCACAGAAGCACAGCACAGGAACATCAGGACAAGCTCAGAAACCATTCAGTGTTCTTCGCAACCTGAGCTGCCTTTAGTAAGGACACATATTTTGACATTTCTGATGAAGTAGCCCAGTTTACTATTGTCAAGGTGTGTCACACAGTTTTACAATGGGGAGATTTAATGGAAGAAGACCAGAGAATTTCAAAATCTTCCTGCCTTGAAGAGAAATGCCAGCTTCAAGCACCATGGGAAATGCCAGAGCAGGTGGTACTGGGGAATTGAACTCAGGTTGTTAGGTTTCACTGGCAAGCTTCTTATCCATTGAGGCATCTCTGTAGTCAGGGAAAGTTTTTGTTGTTGTTGTTCATATTTTTGCCTTTCATTTTTTTCTGAGTACTCGAGATCAGCCTTATTTTTCATAAAACATTGGGACTGGTAGAACTTTTAGAAATCAGTGTTCAGTACTATCAGATGAAGATGAAGGATATAACCAGGTTTCTCTAAGATCATCCTTTGCAGGACTGGAATTGATTGTGAAAACTGGAAAGTTCTCAGGATCATTGTCACTCAGGGACCACAAGCATAAAGAGACAGAAATTGGGGAATCTATTCCATACGGTTCTTCTGGAAAATGCTATCCAATCTTGTGAATTTGGTTATCAATTTCTCAAAGATAGCCCTGTGGCTTTGGAGAAGTTATTGGCTACAAGTGTACACTGTGAGTCAGTAGAATGAAAAACAAAATTAATCAGGTGGACCCATAAACATTTTCTCTCTCTCTCTCTCTCTCTCTCTCTCTCTCTCTCTCTCTCTCTCTCTCTCTCTCTCTGTCTCCCTGTGTGTGTGTGTGTGTGTGTGTGTGTGTGTGTGTGGAGAAAGATTCATGCCAAAGTGTACATATGAAGGTCAAAGAGCAACCTGGGGATTTAGGTCTTCATCTCCCACCTTCTTTGACATAGAGTATGTCTTTGATTGCCACAGAGCATGTCAGAGTAACTGGCCTACAAACCTCTGGACTTTCCTGCCTTCACCTCTCACTCCAGAGATGCTTTGGGATTACAGACGTGCTGTGCTGCTTGCATCTGCCTTTACATGGGTTCTGGGTTCAAGCTTGCATAGCAAGTGCTTTTAGTTTAACCATTGAACTATCTCTCCATCTCAAGTCTGACACTGGCTTTGCAGATTGGAAAATACAATGAAAGAGTGATTATCATTTTCCATTTATAAACTAGTAAAATGAGAACACAGAGAGGTGTCCATGTGAATGTGAAACTGTAGACTTGTCTAGTGTTCTCAGGCATACCCATGAGCTGCTTCCTTGCCAAGGATATTGGACATGAGAAAAACAAACTCATTTCCAACCCTATTTACCAGTCAGTGGAAAGAAGGACTTTGAATTACTGTCAGGTTAGCCTTGGTGTTGAGTCAGTGGGGCTGAGTTTGCCCCTGAGCAAGCATACTGCTGTGTGGCTATAAAGCTGGCAGAGGCAATAGAAACAAGCTGAAGGTTTTACCAGTGTGAAACCAAACAACAAAATCATAGACAAAGAAAATGTGCACCCTGAAAACCAGTTTATTTCGTTTTACAGCAAGATGAATGCTGGCAAAATATTCTCAGATATTTTCTAACTATAGAGTGCCAGGGAAGCTGAAAGATTTCATTTCATTTCATTTCACTGAAATGTAACAGTTATCTTTGAGAAAATGAAGAAAACCCCCATGAGATAAGAGTGACAATGTGGTGACTATCAACCTTTTTTGTAAACAAAACTAAATTTAATGTATTTTGTGTGGTTATATAAGAGAATGAAATCATGAAGAGTGAATAACCAGAATCAGGCATGGTGGTGCATGTCTGTAATCCCACCACTCAGAGGTGAGGCAAAAGGGTTGTGATTAGTTCAAGTTCATCTTGGGCTACATAGTGAGATCCAAGGCAGACTAAAGTTTCAGACCCTGTCTCAGAGAAAGAGATATGGAGAGGTGATATAGGGCAGAAGGGAATGATTGGGAGACCAAAGTATTATCAAAACACTAATTGCTTTAAGGTTTTTAGATTTTTAGTGCACACGAATAATGTGAAATCAAATAAGATCAGATTAGTTTATGAATAAATTGTACATTATTTATAACAATTTATTACTATTTAATTATTTTATCAACTTAGCAAACTGAGACTCACATATGACTTCTCTCCCTGGTCACTCAGCCACAGTCTGGTGACCACACAGTGTTGATTCCTTCACTAGAATCAATTTCCCATTTTCCACATTTATGAAACGAATAGAAACTTAACAACCATAAAATTGGTTGCTTTGACTTGGTACTTACCATGGCATGTTTCATAGAAAGTTAGTAGACAGAAATTTGAGGTCATTAGCATCAGTTAAATACAAAAGACTGAAATATTCTGACATACACACACACACACACACAAACACACACACTGTCAACAGGTTAAGGGGTATGACTGAGACATCTGCCTTTATTCTTAAAAAGAATTTTAAAATAGAAGAACATATGCATACATTTAAGCTTTAACCTAGTGTTTTCCAAATACCATTAATTCTTATATGAGAATAAATTTTCATAACTATTTAAGCATACATAAATATTAGTGTCTTACTTTTTCTTAATAAAGTTATTTATATATTAAAATAAATTCTTAAGCTCAACTATTTAAAAATTCCTTAAATGTGGAAGCAGGCCTATTTGTAATTCTCTTTCATATAATTTAATATTTTTCAGGCTCATCCACCTTATTACACATGGTGGAATGTTCTTTTTAAAGCTGAATAATATTCCACTGTTTACATGCCGCATGTTCTATTTGTCCAGATGTATCCTTGCTGGCCATATAGTAATCCTGATTTTCATTTGTTGAGGATTTATTTTCTCAACATTCTAACCAGCACACACACACACACACACACACACACACACACACACACACAAACACACACACACACAAACCCTAAAAAGGAGAGAGAGAAGGATGGAGAGAGAAAACTTCTTTAATAAAAGTTGTCATAACAGGGGAACTATCTCAGAGGTTTAATTTTACTCTCTCTAATAGCTTGTGATATTAAACATCTTTTCATCATCTTATCGGCCATGTGTATATCTTTTGGTAGACATGTTTATTTCCTCAATTTTACTTGTGTGTCTTATTCTTCTAGAAGGCGAAGCAGAGTAATTGTGTATAACAAAAATCATAAGTGATTATGCAAAGAGAAATATTTGTTAGTAACTATTTAAGATGGTCTTGGTTCTTTTAACTGAGGCCATTTATTAATTCCTTTGAACCACATTCAGGATCAAAACTGTTTGCAGGAATAAAATTTGTTCATGTTACTTAGAAGTTTCTCTATGATTATGTAACATAGACCAGCAGAGCAAACATCTGTAGCTTGGTGAGGCAATTTATAGAAATCTTAATGTATAATGACAAAATCTTTGCTATTTCTAGCTTTTCAATTTTCACTTGTAAATGTGTTTAAAACAATCAAAGCATAAATAGAAAATTGAAAATTCCTAAAACGGTAAAATTTATAGACATTTCTGGATTCTCAAGAAATACCATATCAGGACAACTTGTAGTCTTTGGGGATGATTAAATAGTGAAAAGAGATTATATATATATATATATATATATATATATATATATATATATATATATATATATATATGTATGTATGTATTCAGTGGTCCTGAGTCTCATCACTCATAAGGCTTGATTTGTGAAGAACATTTGATATCTTTGTCCATTCATATACATAAAGATGAAAAAAACATTGCACATCTCAAAGTGTTTTTAGGCTTTCTACAACCTTCACAAACAGATTATATATATATATATATATATTGTTCATATAGATATTCTATTTTATTTAGGAGACAAAAAAAGTCAAAAATTTTCCTCTTCCAATTTATCCTATGATTGGCAAATAGATTTATTGGTCCATTTCTGTGTAGTACATGTCTCAGGTTCAATATATTGTACTATTATAATAGTACTAAGGAATTCCAAAAAAAAGTTAAATATATACATCAACAATTATAGCTTTAAAAGAATCCTTTGGCAAATATCTTAGAGAAGACATCATCCCTGAAAAAATAGATCCAGAATAGGACCCCAGCAAAAGTACCTGAGTGATTTCTGTCTGCTTTGATACAGAAATATGGTTAAGGGGCAGGTAAGGATGTGAAGAGCTCCCTTGTGTCCTAAGCAAACTTATTTTTGTATGAAAAAGACTGTTTCTTTATCTGAAGCTATTAATCAGAGACCCCTCATTCCCCCCCCCCATACTCTCAACATCCTGATTGTGCCTACTTAAATGGTAGTCTCTGAAGAGCAGAAGAAAGAACTCAGGAGTCAGATGTTTTAGCACTATCCCTGTTCTCTGAGTTCAAGGTCCTTACCTAAAAAGATAAGACAATTATAAGTATTTTCAAGTTGTTGTAAAGATCAGACAAGGCAACCATGGCCAAGCAATCATGGCATGAGAATATCACGGGTTCTCAGTGAGTGACATATCAATAGCTCAGGTCGAAGACATTTTATTTTTCATGTATTTCAGAATTTTTATAGTTTGTTCTTTTAGTCAAGTATTAAGTATTCTACTTTCTACTTATTCCTATTGTACATATGGTTGCCAGTTAATTCATGCAAGTTGTTAAGTGATGTCTTTTATGGGCTGACTACTGGATTAGTCTCATACTGTAAGGATTAAGAAGCAGAGCCATATCTTTGGGAAAGTTGAAAACAGAGGAGACATATATATCAATGATTTTTAATACAGGTTGGTAGCTGTATGGCATAAAAATGAATATGCTTGATGGAGTCATCAAATCTGGTAGACAGAATGAAAGTCTCCAAAAGGAAATAGATAATAACTGTTATCCCATTCAACAAAGAGAAGAACTGGAATAGACAAATTTGACCTTGAGGTTCATATGTGAAAGATGTGTCAATTGGTAGTTGCTTCATTCAGTCCGTTTAAATCACTGCTAGGACATAATCACCCCTTTTTATATAGAAACACATGGTTTCTGATAGCCAGTCAAAAAGTCCACATCTTTAAATTTAAAAAAAATGTATTACCTCTGATGAATTAAAAAATGTTTCTTGGATTATTTCAGTAATCTAATCAAATTTACCCAGCCTGATTCTGTTTGGTCTTCATCACTGGCTGAATGTTTGGCAGCAAAGGTCAGGAAACTACTCCACCCCTAGCACATTGTCAGCTGCCAAGGATGTTTCAGAGAAGACAAACGCCTATCACTGATGTCACTTCCTGTGTCCAGGGAAAGACATAAACATAAGTGGAAATATGTCTGTAATGATGGTTTAATATAATATATGATACTTAATTTCATCCACTAAATATTTGTTAAAAATTAGTAATGGGGGGGCTGGAGAGATGGCTCAGCGGTTAAGGCACTTGCCTCCAGTGCCTAAGGCCGCGGGTTCAATTCCCCAGGACCCACATAAGCCAGACCCACAAGGTGGTGGCCCTGGTGTTCTCTCTCTCTCTCTCTCTCTCTCTCTCTCTCTCTCTCTCTCTCTCTCTCTCTCTCTCTCTCTCTCTGTATTTCTGCTTGAAAATGAATAAATAAAAAAATTTAAAAAATTAGTAATGGGTTCTAAAACTACATAAGGAACATAGCAGGGCTTGGCACACTTGCCCAGGGCTGGGATTCAAGAAGTATTCCTGAAAGGGTTGGCATCTAGGTAATAATGAAAAGATTCATTTCTCAAGCAACCAGAGAAGGTAATTTATTCAGTAGAAAAAGACTAAGTGATGCCTTAGAGTTATATGAGAACAAAGTGCCAATGTGGGGGTAGAAGGTGTCCCCATGTCTCCACAAGGTCACACACAAAAGAGAAGTGACTGGTTTTAAGGCAGGAAAGTCATAAATGTGAGATCAGGAAGAATCTTGTGTATATGGTTGAGTGTGGGTAACAAAGAAACTGATCAACTCTCCTTAACCATTAGAAAAGTTGCAATATTCATGGAATATACAAATTTCTGCTTTCACTAGTCCATTGATAAGATTTTCTGAATTCGTAGCAATCACTTTATGGGTGTTTAATTATTACATGTTTGTTATTATTGACTCATCCAATTAGTACTTATGGTATGCTTCAGTCACTTATGAATTCTGAGAATAAATCAGGGATTAAAGTTGATGGAATCTTCATGAAATATACCATCCAGAAAACAAGATAATTATCAAATAGATGATTATGAAAGTACATTTGTAGATAATGCTATGAGAAGTAGATATAACTACAGGGAAAACAGTCCTATCAGTTCCCAATGCAAGGAGAGTACCAAGAAAGACCACCTTAAAATATCAGTTCACCAGGGACTGAAGAATGAATGTGTCATTTCAATAGATGAAGATAGATTAGGGAAAAGGACACCTTTTCAGGGGAGGAGATAACATGTGCCTGGATTCAATAGGAGGATAGTATTTTTACATACACACAGAGTTGGGAGATAACTAATACAGGTAGGTTGAACTAAGGAGTGGAAAAAAAAAATGGCACAAGATGGACAGGTAGAAATAGGTCATTACCAGCACATACAAGGCCTCAGGGATTATTTTAAGGCCTTTAATGAACTCCTAACAGTGTTTAGCTTAGAGCTTTTAAAAAGTTTACTTTTTTATTTTTTACACATATCTATTGCCAATAATTATATATATTGTATGAGAAAATTTTGTGATTTCCCTCCTCCCTGTCCCCAATCCACTTGGGGCCCTCCTCAGTAGGTTTACTGGATCAGTCCATGGCATAGGGGGTTATGAATTGTAGGAGAGGTAACTAGTTTTCTTCCTTCCCCCTTTGTGTATTGTTGCTGAGGGGGGCAATGACTCTGGATAGTCTCCACAAACATGGCTCTTACAATCTTTCCTCCCCTTCTTCTGCTCAGTTCCCTTAGTCATAGTGGGTGAGTTTTAACTATGCTTCATTGTTGAGATCTTAGGAGTATCTGGACTTCTGCTTTGGATTGTGTGGGGTATCAATGGTTTCGTCTCCATTGTCCTTTTATGGGTTCTCTGACTTGCTGTGGAGGTAGGTCTTTTGTTTACCTTGCCACTTTCTCATAGGTTTAATTTGCACCCTATATGAAAGGTTAGGGGTGGTTCATCTCCTGCCTGGATATCAGCCATCATCCAATGTCTTCTTGGTAGAACTGGGTTGTCCACAGTTCTTGCTGCCTTCTGAAAACCACAAGGAGAATCTCCAATAGAGAGTGAGATCAGTATAGGTTAAATGAGATGAACAATGTTGATTTGATGAGATTCTAATGGGTGTAGCCTCTATGTAGATCTCTGTTAGTGGGAGTTTCCCCTTGGAGCCTAGGTTCTTGATCATAATAAGATTTTGCTATGGATCCCAGTCCCAGTTAAGGGTTCCTTACCACTGAGCAGATCTCTTAGTCAATCACTGAACTGTTGATTGCCCACCTAGGTTTAATACCACTATTGAACAGATGAGCTCTTCTTGACTTTCTGGTTTCTTCCATATAGCAGTGTGTTCAGCATTCCTGTGACATCAGTCTGAATTCTATTCAGTAACCTCTGCTCTCTCCAACTATCATTGACCAATTTCCCCAGGCAGGTCATGTAACCCCTTCCAATACTACACATGCTACTAGCTAGGAGCTGGTTACCATTCTGGATTTAGCAGGGTCTCTCAGTGTTGTGTGATGACACTTTTTTGTATCTTCAGCAATAGATTTTACCTTTGGTCTGGGGTGGGTGTTCAAGAGTTTTGACATAAGCCTGTCTTGTTTTGGGGACCTCATGGGTCTCTTCAATCAACAGCTCAGTATGGGAAGTAAATGGGACAGGGAGTTACAGGCCAGAGCAATTTTTCTTGTGACCCCTCTTACCAGGTGGTGCCCACAGCTTCCTCAGGAGCTTACTATATCAAAGTTAGGATTTTATGATGTTGATTCATTACTTGTTTAGATTAGTGTGTAAGTCCCTCGCCCTCCCCTTCCTACCCCCAATTCTTTTCATCCCCTTTGTCAGTCTCTCAATTCACCTACCATGTTTTCTTACTGTTCAGGCTTGACCTGTTTAGGAACCTCATATGAGAGAGATTGTGCAATGCTTGGCTCTTTGCTCTTGTGTGAGGTCACTAAGAGTGATTAGCTCCAAGTCCATCCACTTTTCTTTAAATTTCATTAGATGATATTTCCTTTCAGCTGCATAAAATTCTGTAGTGTATATGTACCACAACTTTGATATCTATTTGTCTAGTGATGGGCATTTGGGTTGATTCCAATTCTTAGCTATTATGAATTGAGTGGCTATAAACATGGTTGAACAAATGTCTCTGTATTGAAGTAAGGAATATTGAGGATATCCAGTAGAAGAATAGGTGGGTCCATGGGTAGCTCTATATCCATCCTGTTCAGGAGCCTCCACACTGCTTTCCATAGTGGTTTAAAAGTTTGCAATCTCACCATCAGTGAATGAGGGTTCATTTTCCCCCCACATCCTGGTCAGCATCTATTTTTTGGTGGAATGCTTAATGATTGCCACTCTGACTGGAGTAAGGTAGAATTTCATTGTAGTTTTGATTTGCATTTCCCTGGTGATTAAGGATGATGAGCATTTTCTTGGATGAGAACTGCCATTTGTGTTTCCTCTTCTGTGACTTCCCTGCTGAGTTCAGTGCCCCATTTTGTGAGAGGCTCTTGCTTCCAAGATAACACAAGTTTTAGTAGGTGCTCGAAAAGCAAGCATGAGTTCAGTCAGTGATATATAACTCACCAAGGTGACTGCTGGAGAATCCTGAAAAGTCCATACAGATGCTGACTCTGCAGTTTGGAACCTGAAGGACATGAGCAAGAGATCTGCATTCAAACATTTGTTAGCTAATTGTTTGGTAGTTTGAGCCTTCCCACATTTCTCATGTGGCTGAATAATCTCTTTAGTAATGGAAGCCACTCGATTGAGGAGACAATCAAGAAAAGCCATAAACAATAGGAGCTCTCGTTCATTTCTGGTAGGCATGGGAAGTAGTACAGCCACTTTAAGGTCAGTTTAGCAGTTTCTTGTATACATAAACACATTTGACATAATAATCATTCATACAATTGGGTATTTATCCAAATGGGTTGAAAATATGTGAACACAAAAAAGTTATTTAAATGTATATGACAACATTATTCAGAGGTCAAAACATAAAAGTACTTGTGATGTTCAGCTAAAATAAACAGGTAACAAAGTGTTCTATATTCACAAAATACAAAATTATTCAGTAAAAAATGAAATGAATTATTAAAGCCCTAAATTATGAAGGTGTTATAAAAGCACAGTGTTAAAAGAGAAAAAAAAAGTCTTAAGACTATACACTGTGTGGTGCCAAATGTCTGACCTTCTGAAGAAATAAAGTTTCAGAACACTAAAAATATTTGTGGTTGTCAGAATAAGGAGGAGAATTAGAGAACAAATACATAAAACACAAGAGATATTTAGGGCAGGAAACTATTCTGGTGGTGACTGTAACAGTGTTTCTATGCCATTAGATACTCGGCTAAAGCCATAGTATGCACAGCATGAATAATGAAAAGTAAATGTAATTGATGGAAATTAGTCAATAAATGATAATAATAATAGATAGCAGTTCTGTGTCATTAATTATGACATTCAAAATGCTAATATTGGAGGAGCCTGAGGGTGGAAAATGGATGGAATATCAGAACTTTGTACTTCTGATAAGTGTCCCTACAAACCTAAAAGTACTGTAAAAATATTTTGTCAATCTAAGGAATAAATTATAGCCTAGTCATGAATTGCTAGAAAACCCAATCCAAGAGACTCTTTTCTTATACATTAAACAATAGGATATTTTTTGGCTTTTTGCCCAGGGATTGCCATTGTTCTAACACAGACATTTTCCCTCTACTAAATCCTCTGGGAAAATCTGAGAGATAGAGAACGTAGGGGCAGTTGCACTGAGACTCCCGCATATTACAGACTCTGAAAATAGCTACTGCTACACAGACAGTTTTTTTTTCTGCCCTGTTCCTCTGCTCAACACATACAGATATGTCCAAAAGATAGTCTCAGCAAGAGCCCTGCAGGAAAATGGAGTAGTGTCAAAAATCACAGCAGAATCCCCAAGAAGCACAAGGACCTGGCAGCAGATCTCACATCAGGGCATCTCTCCAGTGAAACTCAGATGTTCATCATACTACAGGAACAGTTCATCAGCATGGCTCTGCTCTGCACAACCCCTCCAAGTCCTCAAACCAGAGAAAGGCAGGAGCATCATGCAATTATGGTTTCAGGCTAAATGTGCAGGTGTTCACTGTTAGTGATTTTCAGTCAGGAAATGTAATCTTGACTAAATGTGGACCAAGAGACTCTTCGGTCATTAGATGTTTCCTTCTCACTGCTTTGCTAATTAATTTAGGAGTGTAAATGGACCAGATATTCATTTGCAAGTTGTGTGTTCCATTTGTGATAATTAGAGCTGTGACTAGTCGTTCAGACACACCTTACATCTCCAGTCTCTTCTGGGAAGAAATTAAGCAGAAATGAAGTGGATCTCCATAAAAGTGAACAGTCTTTCAAACTTGCAACCAGGATGGTGGAAAGCAAAATTGTCTTTCTTTTTGCCAAGTTTATTTTCCACATATTTTATGATCTTGGTACAGTAAGGCCTTCTCACCTGTTCTCACCTTGGAAGCATTAAAACTTCATCATAGAAAGAAAGTTGAAATATTGGATGTTTCCCCCTTATTTCCCACAAGCTCTCAGTGAGTACATGGTTACACAGTAGCACAAGATCAAGGCATAAATGCATTTGTAAAGGATGATTCCCACAAGGTTTATTCTTATTAGGGATAATTGCTCAGATTATATATTAACCATATGAGCATGCAAAATTAGCAAAATGGTGAAAGACCATGTTTAAGATGAAAGATCATAAACATATTTTTGTGCTTGCTAAATATGTATTAAACATATTCATTCGGGACCAAGAAGATGGCTGGGCTTGTAACAGTGCCTGATTTTGAACCCAGCGCTATGTCAGAAGCTGGGCTTCCTGTAACCACAGTCCCATCAGGCTGGAAACAAGAAAATTATTGGAGCTTGGTGGCTGGCCAGCCAGTCTGACAAAAAATAGCAACTTCTGGTTAGGTGAAAGAATCCATCTCAAGATATCTTGGGAAATAATATGGGAGAACAATAGAGAAGTGCTCCAGGTTTTCTTCTCATGAATGCACCTAAGTACACACATCATCTGCACAGACATGTGCAATCACTATACCTACAACCTAACCCATATAAGATAGCACCAATACCACACACCCACACACACCCCCACACACACACCATGTATAGTAAAAGATTCATCTAAATCAGGAAGAGAGGTCCTATTTTTCAATGATTCATACTTCAGGTAATATAATCAAGCAGATATAAGACTATACATTTTTATGTTGAGATTTCCTAGAGTTGTTGTAAAGGGGATACAATGATAAGAATCTATGAACCTTTCTCAACCCTGTCCTCCTACCAGAAAATGATGAAGTAATTCCTAGCAAGAAGGAAAGTGAAGGGTTTGTTTGTTCACTATTAAATTTTTTACAGCTATTATTATACATATTTATTGTGACATGGTGTGGTGGTAATTGTTCTTATAAACTTCATTTAACTTTTTTTCCTAATAATGTTGTATTAATGTTCTGTTACTACTAAAGATACAGATGAGCTGGATGTGTCTTTAATCCTAGCACTTGGAAGGCAGTGGTAGGAGGATCACGATGAGTTCAAGGGCACTCTGAGCTCTGACACTACATAGTGATTTCCAGGTCAGCCTGGGCTACAGTGAAGCACAACATAAAAACAAAAGAAAAAGATATAGTTGAAAACAGTATATTTCAGAAAAGGTTTATATAATAATGGGTTTAAATATCACATTAGATAGGAAAGTGGCAGAGTCAAGGCTTGAACCCACATTTCTAATTGCTATATAATGTCAATTTCATATTAAGCATTCCATATTTGTTTTAACTTTATGGAATCTGAGTTTTTGTTGATATTGCTAAATTCTATCAAACCTTTACAGACAAACTAATGATCTTTAAAATGTTCTAAAAATTCAAAAAGGAGGTGGGGCTAGGAGATGGCTAGGTGTGTTAGGGTTTTTGTCACATGCAAGCATAAGACTCCTGAGAGCAACTGATCTTGAATCATAGTTCCCGCAAAAAAATCCAGGTGTGGATATGAATACTTAAACTCCAGTTCTATGTGATGTGGAAATAGGAGAATTGCTGGTCATTGCTAGTTAACCAGTCTGCCCCCCCACAAGAATGAAAAAAGAATTAGTGCCTTAGTATCATGTACAGTGAGAGACTCCCTCTCAAGAAAACACACAATAGCACTAGAAGGGGACATGTGATGTTCTGTTCTGTCCCTGCTATGTGCACCGGGGCATATGCACCTGCACACACATGTACATATACTACACATACACACATCACACATATATCACAGTGCAACATACACACACACCAATGAAAAACATCAAAAAGGAGAGATTGCATGTACTCCTTTTTAAAAAGCCCAACATTACTCCTATGCTCAAGCCATACAAGGACATTATAAAAAACAAACAAACAAACAAAAAACAGAGCAGTTTCGTTGATGAACACAAATGCTAAATTCTTCAACAAAATATTAGCAAACCAAATTGAATAACAAATTAAATAGAATTCACTATGATCAAGCAGTTTCTATTCATAGGATGCAAGGATAATTAAATATTCACAGCTCAATAAATGTGCTGTACCTCATCAACATAATGAAGGACAAAAATCGTATGAACATCATTTTAGGAGCATAAATATATTTGACAGCATTCAATATCCTTTCATCAATAAAAACATACAACAACCTAATATATAAAGCATTTTAATATATATATATATATATATATATATATATATATATATATATATATATATATATATATTTGTCAATAACATATATACATATATGTGCATATGTATGTATGTATATATTCACCTTAAACTTAATGAAAAAAAGAATTTTTTCCAAGACTAGAACAAAAAAATGCTCCCTCAGGTACTTCTACTTAATATAGTAATTGAAGTTCTTTCCAGAATACTAAGGTAAGAAGAAACATCATTGAATCAGGAGAAGTGAATCTGACAGTACTTACTGACATGAACTCGGTATTCAAACCTCAAAAATACCACACGAAATAGTTAGAGGACTTAGGAAGCACTTCCCTATATTTTCAAAAATACAACACTAAGTTACAAAAAATGAATGTTATTTTTCTACAATAACAATGAATATTCTGAAAAGAAGTAAGAAGAACAAACTCATTCGCAATACCATCAAAAATTAAAGTAGTTAGAATTCAAGGAAACCAAGGTAAAACACGTTGCAAACTATTCATTAAATACTATAATACATTAATAAATTGAAGAATATAATAAGTATGTAAGGAAAGAAATATCTGGCTCATAGACTAGAAGAGTTATTATTAACGCGTCCATATACTCACTGAAGCTATGGACTTTGAAGATGGCAGATGAGATGCTGGCACAGTCTACTGAAATCTCCAGACAATAAAGTGGGGAAAGGTAGATAAGAGGTTTGAGAAGAGGTGGATTTTGCTTGAATACCCATATTTTTGTCAGCTAATTTAAATAGAGAAATTTACAAAGCAGAGGAGAAATTATAGTCATCCTCTATAGATTTCTCATCTAATAATTAGAGGAGTCTTCAACATCATAGGACAGATGTCACAGCTTAAGAGAGAGGATCAGAAAATCTGTACTTTTAGTAACTGGTATTTTATTTATTTATTTATTTGAAAGAAGAGAGGGGGGTCTCTAGCCACTGCAAGTGTGCTCCAATCTGTGAAGCCATCTTTAAGTGGCTACTGCAGAATGGAAGCTGAGTTATTAGGCTTTGCAATAAATCCCATTAACTGTTGAGCCATCTCTCCAGCCCCAGTCAATGATATTTTAAGGAGCAGAAAAAGGGGACTGGAATAGGAGTCAGACCAAAGGTAAATGGCAACATTGTTGTCCGATGAAGGAGAGACAATGGAAATCCCCCTGTTTTCAGCCCCCTCTGTGTCAACAGCTCAGCAGCCTCAGTCCCTCCTTGAATTCCACATCCATGAATCTCAGAGAATATGTTACAGGATGGTACACTAGAACCTAGCCAGCAGACTAGCTCTAGACATACCTCAAATATATATATATATATATATATATATATATATATATATATATATATATATATATATATATATGAATAACTAACAGATAATAGAAAAAGTTCACTCTCAGTAATCATCAGAGAAATGCAATTTAAAACTGCAATGAAGCACTACTTCACATCTCTGATAATGGCTGTCATAGCAGAAATACATTAAGTGTGCAGGAATATGAAGAAACAAGAACCCTTGTAAACTGCTGGTGAATAGGTAAATGATTACAGCCATTACAGTAAACACTTGTTCCTTTTAAAAGCTAAAGTAGAATTAAAATATGACCCAGAAATAACTTTTCTGGATATTTCTAGGTGTAAGAGTTGAAGTCAGTATGCTGCTGAGATAGTTGCATGCTCGTGTACATTGAAGTGCTAGTTATTATAGTTAAGTTGAGATCCATAAATAGGAGACTAAAGAAAATTCAGTAATTCAAGGAGTGTGTGTGTGTGTGTGTGTGTTTGTGCTTACAAAAATGTCTTAAAGGGAAAAAAACTCTGTCATCTATGACACTATGGATGGAATTGAATAGAACTATGACACATTAAAGAAATGAAATGCAAATAATGCATATTTTTCATTCATATATGTGTTTCCAGTTTTTCATTACAATGACTAAACGGCTGAGATCAACAATCTAAGGGAGGGAAGACTTGCTTGAGCTCCCAGTTTCAGGGTTTCAGCCCATGGTCTGCTGTCTTCAGGGCTGGAGTTGTAAGGTGAGGCAGGCATCATGTCAGAGAACATCGGCAGCAGAGCTCTCCAGCCCACTGCTTCCAGGAAACAGAGAACAAGGGGCCATGTCAAGGGTTAGCCCTCAAGTCAAGGACTCAGCCCTCAGTGATCTACCTTCTCTAATAAGGACTAATCTCCTAAAGTTTTTAACACTTCCCAAAATAGTGAGTACCCTCTCTCCCTCTCCCTCTCTCCCTCTCTCCCTCTCCCTCTCTCTCTCTCTCTCTGCTTGAAGATGAATAAAGAAAATAAAATAAAATCTGTATATGCTATCCCCTTATTAAAAAAATAAACTGGGTATGTCCTATTTGTCAGGTCCCACATAAGGTTCTGGAAACATGGCAGTGAAGAGCTAGATGCTTCACATTCTTCGTGAAGGGAGATCAGTAATATGCTCAGTGATTATAATCAGCAATGATCAAGACTCTTGTAATGAAGAAGAGTAGTATTAGACAACAGACATGATGAGGAAATTTTAGAGAGGTTGTCTAAGCATGCTTCTCTGAGAGTGTGGTGCTGAAATAACCTGAATCACATGAAGCATTTCAGCCAGTCGCCTTTTGAATGATTCCGTGTGCCTGCTCAGCTGTCTGCAGTGGGGAACTATGGGCTGCAGTTTGAGTGCAGGGTGACTTACACTTGTGTTCCTCCTTGTTTCACAGTAGAAAAATATCCATAAATAACTCCATTGCAGTGGGTGTAGCTGTCAAGTTATTAAAGCAAAATGAAAATTAGGGAGATGGAGAAATGAATTGAGACAAAGATGAATGAGAAGTGTTTTGGGAAGGAAGCAATCGTTTTAAACAGTGGATTAAAAGATAGAAATAGCTCATAATAGGTAAGTTTTTATTTTCTGTAAGAAAGAACATTTTAATGAATCATGTCTTCTTTTTTCTTTTCAAATTGCATAAATAGCATATGGATGCATATTCATTGTAAAACTTTCAAACAGAAAGCATAGAGAAATCATGAAAGAATTACATCTCTTCTAATTTTACTGGCTCTGAAGCCTAAATCTAATAATCACTTTGTTATCCTGAAAATAGAGAGCGGTATAGGTAAAACATTTTGCTCCAAAAAGCCTTAAATTGTATTAAGCACATGAAACACCAGTATTACTCCAATAAGGAAGTGGAAATGGCCCTTGGAATGTTATTGTCATGATGGTAGGCAATTGGAGTCACATGGTTAGGTATTGGTCCCTGAAGGAAGACAACACCATTAAATGGTCAAACAATAGAATCAGTTTTAAGAATTAAGTCTGGAAACACATACACGTGTACACAAACATACATATGCACACACATTTAAAAAAAAAACTATGGGGTTGGAGAGATTGCCCAGTGGTTAGAGGCACTTGCTTCGAAAGCCTGATGGCCTGGATTTGATTCTCCAGTCCCTATGTAAAGCCAGACACACAAAAGGGCACTCGCATCTGGAGTTCATTTGCAGTGGCACAAGGCCCTGGTGTGCTCATACACTGTGTCTCTTCCCTCTTTCTTCATGTCTGCCTCTCATAAATAAATGAAAATATTTACAAAGAAAATTATATCTTGAAAAGTACACAGAGAACAGATTTCAACAGATCTTTAGTGCTTACAAAGACACTTGGATGCTTTTATTTTTTCCTATTAGATGTTAGACATTATAAACAAAAAAAAAACTTATTGACTATTTATAGCTCTTTTGTTTAAATAAAAAATCTCAATGTTTTGGTGTTTTTCCTTATAATCTTCCTAAGGTGTTCATATAATTGCATTAACATGTAATTACCATAGCAACTATAAAAATAAAAACAGAAATAAATATTAGAAAGAAGACAAGAATGTATGTTTAATTTACCCTTCAGATAAAAAAGTTGATATTTTAATATTCCTTTTCTTTTACCTTTGGCTTGTGTGTAGGGGGGGTGTGGTGTCCGCATGTGTGTGCGCCCTTCCAGGACCCCATGTGCATGTGTATGTGCCCTGCAGGACCCCAGGTGCCTGCCTGAATGGGAGGTCATTCCGCTGAGGCGGCCTAAGCAGAAAGTTGGTGTCCATTTCTACCACTCTTCTATTCATTTTGATTTGAGCTAGAGTCTCTTTACTGATACTGGAACTTGCTGTGTGTTTTTTAGTTAGTTTTTTTTTTATTGTTTATTGGTGTTTGTTTGTTGGTGTTTTTTTTTTTGCCAAACGCAGGTGACTTTCTGGTCTCTACTCCTTTTGTGTAAGTAGGGTTACAAGCATGTGAGAACACGGCCAGCTGTGGATGTGGCTTCTGGAAATTCAACCTGGGGCAGGATCAGTGCCCTCAGCCCTCATGCTGGCACAGGAAGTGCCCTGAAGCGTGACATCCTTTCCAGCCCTAATGGTTTTTTTTCTTAAAGCATGGTCTTAAATGTGTATATACGCTGCCTTTTTATGTATTATATAGGTATATAATTATACCATGGAAATTGCCCCATATTTTAATTTTCTACAAAATAAACTTTAATGGCATATCATAATATTCTGTTTTATGGGAGACTCTATCTTACTTATGGCTGGATTAATGTAGAGTTTAACAAGAGGAGCTAAACAGAACTATATGAATGTCTCAAAATACTTAGTCTCTGTGAAACTCTGATTCCTCGTGAGTAAATCAGAGATTGAAAATGATCTAACTTAACTGGAGATTGAATAGAATACAAAAAATATTTCAAAGCACATGCCAAGAGAATTCGGCAACCTAACAAATAAATGCTACTATAATTATTATATTAACCAATATAAGTGCATCTCTCCCTCTCTCTACATATACTTACATATTTATACATGCATGTATATAATATATATATAACAATCTATGCATAATTATCTGTTATGTATTAATATGTTAAAATTACATATATGAATGTGTGGCTGCTGAATGCATATCTAGAATAAAAGCCCATCATGGTGATCTCTCCCAGAGGGAAAGTTACAAGTCTAGAAAGCAGTTTTCAACTCAGCCTGAAATTTATTCCATGACTTTTATGTAGTCATACCAAGTCCCAGTCCCTTTACTTGTAAAACAGCCTAATCTGCTATGTATAACTCTGAAATTTAAATGTTGTACATGAAAAACACTCCATTCCTAATGTCCACCATTGTCTTTGTATTTTAAAGAACCTGATCAGCTCGGTGAATGCAGAAAGCAATACCATCCACCCACCTGCTGTAGGGAATGACCAGGGAACCTCTGAGAGTTTGCTTTGAGAGCTGGGTTTCCACTCCTGGTGAAATTTAGTGCTTTTCTCTTTCTCAGTCTAATTACTCACCTCTACCTCCAACTCTCCTGCTAACTGATGTTGTAAGCAGTCACTGACAGTTTAGTATGTTCAAGATGCTGTGCTAAATGCCTGCATTTCCACCATCAAGACCCATTCCTTGTGCTTTACCTGCTGTTGCCTCTCAAGCACTCTAGAAAATTACATCTGGCCAAAGGCACTTAGGATTTGGTTGGTGTTAGCCTAGGCTGCCCATGATCTCCAACCCCGGTCCTCTGGGCCAATGTTTATTCTTTTGTCTCTGGGTTCCCTCTAAACATAAAGTGCCGCTGACAGAAACCTACATTTATTTTATCTTCCCTATATTTCTGAGAAAGTTTCTGGACGGTAGAAAAATCATAGAATCCAAGAAAACTGGAACGATTGGGAATGAATATCTAAGTCAGTGATTCCTTAATGTGGCTATTCATCAGAGCATTCTATGATTAGGTAAAAATGGAAATTCTCAGACCAAAACCCAAACAGCCATACTCTATAGTCTTAGAAAAGCACCACAGGTTTAGAAATTGCTGATTTGATAATTTGCTACTTGAAATAAATTATGGGTCAATTTGGACAGAAATATATATTTTTTTCTCTAATATATCCTCAATCTCTCATACCACGTATCCAAAGCAGTAAAACGGTGTTGACACTCAGTAAATATCTGTTGAAATTAGAATGAAATCAAAGCATTCCCTCAGTAGTGCTTAGTTGTATTTTTATATTCACTTATATTTATTTTAAAAAAGGATTTAAGGCCGCTTCGGCCTCTTACATGGTACATATATAATCCCTGTCTATTCTACTCATTAGGATATAATATGGCTATAGCATAATCCACAGGATCAAACTGCAACTGTGTCCCAAAGGAGGAAATAGACTGTTTTCAGTCAATTCTAAACTGTCCAGGTGACCAATACATGTGAACTATAAATGTACTCCATAGATTTTTTTCTGGAATATATCAACCACAATAATCCCTCCTTCATTTTTACTCTTAATGAATACAATGTTCCCAAAGATATTAATGTTGATGATAATATTGATCTTTTGTATGTGCCTACCAGCTAGACTCCCCACCCCATCCTCACCTCCTACCTCCATGTATTTCTAACGTTGGGACACCTGTGATGCACTCTGTGATATCTTCTCACCCCTTCTACCTCACCCTCTACTAGTGCGAGTCTTTAATCCTTTACAAAGGTTTCAACAGCTTTTAAATGGCCCGTTATGACTTCTCTATCTTGTAAGTTTCTCTAAGATTTAGTCTCTGCAACTCTGTTACTGGCTAACTGAAATTTGAAAACAAAGTTTTAAGTACATATTCAATTCTGAGTTGATTGAAAGACATGAAAACTAAGATTCATTTTCTGTGCAAAAGAGATCTACCTATTTGAAATTAAAAAAAAACACTTTGATAGGTTAATTATAGCCTGCAGATTCATAAATCTCAAATTCAGAAATGTCAATCTTGTTCCATCAGTTTTGAAACAGCTTCTAATTTTAAGAGAAAGAGAAAATAAATACTATTTTCTTAAGTTTCTTAGAGAAATGTCAAAATTTTTGAGGAGTTTTAGAGAGAATTGGAGATTTGGTTTGTTTTTATTTCTGGAGAATTTTATCATTGAGGTCCCAAAATTATCCTAACCACCCTAAAATATATCTTCTTTAGAGACAATACAAGCTAAATTGTTCATGCTTGTGGGGCCAACAGAAAAATGCCTAAGTTCATTGGAGACAAAATCTTTCATTTTTTTTCCTCCCATGAAGTGTCTATAACATCATGTTCGTGTCTACCACATATACCTTTGGGTATTTGGTAAAAATGTTTTATCCCAAGAGAAAAAATAATACTCTCCAAATATCCACATCATCTCTGCCTGCCACTCACCCTGTAGAAAGTGTCACAGTAAGACATGTTTCCATGTGTATCTTTCCTAGTCATGAGAAAAATAGCCTTCAATAATTAACACTTACTTATATGAGAAATTGTGCTAAAAGCTTTATAATTATCAACCTGTTTCATCTTTGTGACAACCTTCCATGACAGATGTAATTATTCCTCCTATTTTAATCATGACAAAAACAGAGGGTTGGGAAGAAATGATTAAGCTACTTACCCAAAGCTCTAAAGCTGATGTTACTGCTGCAGTAAACTGTGGTAAATCATGAACCCTCTAAAGAAGAAAACATTTATATTGATATTTAATTAGAGACCTCTTGACTAACTCAGAACTCTTAAGAGATGCTTAGTAAATGTTTATTGTTTTGACTAAATTCTCAGGTGATAAGAGGTTTGACTTGCAGAATGCAAATGTAAACCACATATGTTCCCTAATCTTGCTGCAATCTAAACTCTGTCTACCTCAATAAGGGAACAGAAGAAAGACATTCTGTATTCTATACTGAAGCTTCTGTATACCCAGACATACCAGAAACTTTGACATACAGGGACAATAGACAGCAATGGCACTAAATAGGAAAAACATTGTATAGGAATGGAAATATAACAACTGAGCTTTGCATTACTTTGTATACAGCATGTTCCCAGGTAAAGCAGCTTCTGATTATACTCACTTCAGTGGCAAGGCACATTGTCCTTCTCATTCCACAAGTCAAATATTGCTTTGTTCAACCTCCAGTAATGTGTCAGAGTTTGCTTACTCCAAGTCTTCTTTTCATTAGGAATTTATTGCCATCACACTCTGAATGCTATTCATTCTAAGACCATTCTAATTCTAAGATGGAACCTACTTAATTCTATCAAGTAAGATGGTAAGAGTGCAAGACTGATTCTTTTTTTTTCAAAGAAGCCCCAGACCTCTTCATAAATACAATTTAGATGAATGCCCTAAAATATCAGAGACTTCTAAAGGCACATATGGCTGTACATGTGGTACTTTCTTGTAATCCCACAGTTTTGGAAGCCATGGCAAGAGGATCACAAATTCAATCCCACCCTAAGTCACATCATGAGTAGAAGGCCATCCAAAGCTACTAGTGAGACCCTGTCTCAAACAATTTTTTTTAATTAAAGCATGCATTGAATAAATCTCTCCACCAAATAATTGCAACAACCTGTACTTCTGAGAATCTTGGTTCTAATGAATTGCTTCAAGTTGCAGAGTACCTCTGTTTATAATAAATGTAAACAGATTAAAAAGAAGAGAGCTTTCACAATGGTGAGCTAAATTTTCAACCCAAAATAGTGGACCTCAGAGCAGTCATACAATATGCCAATGGTTTGCAATCCATTACAAAATTTCAGTACATTGTTGATGATGCCAAGCTCTAACTTCTTATTTATAAAGTTACATATACAGAGTAAGGGAGAAATATTTATGCTGTAAGGAAAGCTCTTCTCTGTCCTGCTGTAATCACATTGTACCTACTGTCAAAATACTTTGTATACTCATACATAAGACTTTTGCCAGACAAAATTTATTTGCCATAATGGGCTCTCAGGATATGAATCAGATATATAATTCTTGCTTTAAAGGAATTCACAATCTAGGAAGCAAATCAGAAGAATGTAGGTTTCCATAAATTAGAGATGAATGTTATAAAGGAATTTCTTCTGGTTATAGTATTGATGAACCATCAGATTTATAGAGCAGTCTTTAAACTTTAATTTCTTAATATTTGAAAAGTCAATAATGCAAATCTAAAGATAAGCATTTTCCTACTAATTTCTAGAAGTGGTTCTAATGCTTTTAGTGAATTATTGTATTTACTGACAATTTAATAGAATTACTGTGATATTCTTATGTTGCATTTGAGAATACAGAGAAGTTAAGAGATACAACAATTATCCTGTGATCATTTAGCAACCAGACTCTTGTGAGTCAGATATCTGTGTCCTGGAGAAATGCATGTCTGTATGACAAACCTTGACGCTTGGAGGAAGAGAAGCCACCTCTGGCACTGAAATGAAAACTCATGCTTCACTGACAATGCCCTCCCATTGGCCAGCCCATATTTATTTTCCTCTTCTCAGTCCTGCTCTGGGAGCTGACACAGAGATCACTACACCAGACAGATCCTTTGCTTTTCACTGAGGTAAAATCTGCTGGAAAGAACCATCCGCACAAGGTTGAAATGGAAAGAAGAATGAGGTCAGACTTCTTCTTATAACATTTTTATAACATATAAAGCTCCTTCTTGTGGGGAGCTCCTATTCTTTGTGGTTATCTTGAACTCCCCACTTGCCAGCATCTCCTGGATCTCTGTAAAGTTACCACTCCATCCCTATGCTCTTTGCTTTCCTCATGTTTTCAGATGACAATTAAAATTTGGATATTGGCATATCTAATACATTCAGTACACCAAGACTTCACCTTCATTAATAGTTGCTTCATTCATCTTCCCCGTCTTCCTCAAATTTCCCTAATGATCCTAATCTCGATAGCCCATCTGTTCTCTCCAGGGACTCAGGCAGATATACTTGGATTATAAGTCACTAAGTGATAAGCATGCCTGGTCTAATGTCTCTACTTCATTTTTCAGTGACCCTAACCATGGCCTTGATCAGATACTTAATTTATTTTCCTATTTTTTTTTCCATTTCGTTAGAATGTCTTCTAATTCACCATCCTCCCCTACTGCCTTGCAATTTATCCATTGCAACAGTTTCTGGCTGGTTCATTTCTTCCTCCTAAAACTCCCTTCTGCTTTAATGTTGCATACATTCCACTAGACTTTACTACCTTTTCATTTCTACTCACTTAAAGAGAGATTCCTGCCTTCTCATTATTCCCTTTCTAGTTTCATGCCTTATATTAACAGACATACACACAGAGACTCATATATACATATTACATATGTATGCATGTATGTCAATATGTAAATTTTAAATATATTTTCTATGCATGATGTAAAACATGCAACACTTGTCTGAGTCTGTATTATTTCACGTAAATACTTTGGCATTGTTACCTGAGAAACTGAAGTTCTATTCAGACAGTCTGCTTAGGCCTATATTTGAATGTTTCCCTAAATTTCCCTCTAACAGTTTCAGAGGTTCATGTCTCACATGAAGGTTTTGATCCATTTTGGACTTAATTTATGTGAAAGGTGAAGAACAGGGCCTAGCTACATGTATTACATGTACGTATATCCAGTTCTTCCTTCCAGCACCATTTCTTGCAGGGGGTGTCTTTTCTCCATTGTGTATTTTTTTTTATCTTTATCAAACACCCAGTAACTGTACCAGTGTGGATTTATTTCCAGTACTCTATTCACATTCATCAACTGTATGCTTTTGTCCCAGTACCATTCTGTTTTTGCTACTATGGATTGGTAAAAGTACTTGAAGCCAGTATGGAGGTATCACCAGCATTATTGATTTTGATCAGGATTGCTTTATATTTTTTTGGTTATATTTTTTTGGATTGTGACTTGCATATCTAAGGCTATGTCATTGGTTGAGGTTTTTTTTTTAACTACCCTTATTTTTTTTCCATTGGAAGTGTCTGCAATATTCAATAGAGAATATCTTGTAGTAGTGTCGAGGCGTTATTTTTCTCTACCAGACTGAGGTTCAGAGCATCTGATTCCATTCTTAGTGCTCCACTGAGAGTAAAATAATGATGCAAAATCAGTCATTATAAATTAGTGGGTAGGCCCACTATTCAATATAGTAATAGTCAAATAAAAGCATCCCTTAACCATCAATTGTCTTAGAAAGAAATACTGGCAGTATCATGTGTATTCATTCTCTGGGTATTAATGGAAAGGCAAAAAGAATTATAAGAGAGGTGATTATTAGTATTGGGTTAATGGGAAAAATATGGAGAAGGGAATCATAATAGAAAAGGACATGTTGGAATGGAGTTGTGAGAGATGAGGGACTTACAGGCAAAGGGAAAAGAAAAGAGCAATTGGATGACTTAAAAATTCTTAGATCTTGGGAAACTGAAACAAGTATTCCTTTCAAATTTGTCTATCCAATTTTTTTTTGGTTCCGAGGGGTCTGAAAAAGAAAAATGACACTGAAAAGAACAGAGCCAAAAGGAGAGAGGAGAAAGAGAGAGAACGAGAATGTGAACAGGGCAGAACATACCCAGTTTACCCAATGGAGATTTGGTAATGAACAGGAAATAAGTGTGAAGGGCAGAGTTGGATGTGTTGCAGGCTCTGAAGACAGTCCCATCTGACAGGGAGTAGAAGCTTCACCTCTCTTAACTTTTCTTCTGGGGCCCCCAGTTCCCTGTCACAGCCTCAGTGATCCTTTGGAAAGTCAACTGACAGATGCAATGCCATTAGTCTGTGGTTGTTCCTCCACTGGGTCACAAATGCTGATCCACCTCTGAGGTCCTTAGGGAGTATGGCTGAATGTCTACCTCAACTCCAGGTTGTTCTTCCTGGTGTTGGCAGCCTTGCTTGGAAGGTGTATGGATATTCCCCTGCAGACCCTGGTTCTGATCAGGTTTCCATCTCACTGAACAGAGCATGAAGTTCTGCAGCAGGTTCTTCTCTGTAGCCTCAGGGTATTTGGCTGGTTATTCAGTGTATAGTCCTGTCTCACTTTCTCGGAGATTCCTGAGACTGTGGTCTTGTCTTTCGAGCCACAGACACTCAGTAGGAGTGTCTCACCTAATGAGGGACCCTTTGCAAAGATACCTTGTTCCAATCTGCTGCTGAAAGAACAGGGTTTCCCCTGCATCTCTCTTCCCTCTGCTGCTGCCACAGACAAATTTCATCTCACGTCTTTCTTCTTTCTCTTTAAAAATGTCTGCTACTAAGAATACACTGCTGATTTTTGAGGCTCTTTCTCTTAAATATGACTCTGATCACTCTCTCTCTCTCTCACTTAGAGGAGGCTACCCTTAGCTCCTTTTTCTTTATGGGAGAATAGAATTCATTGTGTCTATCTACCACATATTATTTATCCATCCATGTGTTCATCAACATCAAAACTTAGTCTTTGTGAATATTATAGCAATAACTATACCCAAAATAGTACAGCAAAAACATGGATGTACAACTATCTCTGTTTTGTTGATGGTGTCTTTTGGACCTATACACCAAAGTGGAAGAGCTGGGTTATATGGTAGTTTTGAGAAAAACTGTATATTATTGTACACAATTGTTATTTAAGTTTATACTCCCACTGGGAATGTTGAACTCACCAACAGGTTTCTTCTTTCTCCACATACTCACCAGCTTTTGTTGTCTTTTGTTTTCTTAATGATCATTATTCTAACTGGGGTGAATGACACTCTTTATAGAACTAGACAAAAGAATATATAACACAAAAGACCTCAGCAGAAAGGCAATGCTGGTATATCACAATGCTTGATGTCAGTGTAATAATACCTGATGCCAAAGTGTATTACAGAGCCATAATAGCACAACTATCATGGTACTGGAACAAAAGTAGATATGTAACGTGCCCAAAAGTCAATTCAAAAGTATAAAACACCCTTAATGTTCCATAAGCCTTCAGTTTTATTTTGAATTTTCCCTTATTTCCTACTGGAATATCCCAGGTTGGATCCATCCCTCTCATCACCTCAACATGAATACTTAAAGTCTGTCTCTCTGTCTGTCTTTCTCTCTCTCTCTCTCTTTTATCTTCCTCTCTCTTTCCAAACTCTCTGCCATATTACTGAGTATAAGTGATATTTTTGCTAATAATTAATGTACCAGAGGAGCCAGAGAAGACTGTTTTCTTCCAGATTTTCTCACATTTAATCCTTTGGAGTCGTATTTCATTAGGAAATATTTCACACATTGGATTTTCATCTTTGACTATTCTGTGATGGTGGCAAAATTGAGTTTTAGAAAATTTAGTGATTTATCTAAGTTTTTACATTTAGTAAATGACAAAAATGATGCCTGTTGGACTTCATGTCCTGCTATGACCCAGAAGTGTCCATCTCCCCCTGGGTTCTACTTGACTTGGGGGCTGGAAACAAAATACTGGCTGCCCTCTTAGCTCCTCTGTCCTCATTGGTTTTCACTGCTTTTTCTGATTAGTAAACACTGAAAACAAATGTGTGAATAAAGAGCATATCTAAACACCTTTGTTTAGTTTAAGAATGGTGGCATCTAACTTAAGTTTTCTTGTGACTTGGTAAGAAATGTTCTCTGATTTCATGTCTTGATGTACCAATATGATACAGACTTGGGGTTCTCTGCCAATATATGAATACAATATGGGAATGGGGGTGTCTGAGAGTGATGAAGCCTTTAGTTCAGGAGTTAGGCTACCAGACTCTCATGGTCACACAAAGCTGCCACTGAGTCAGTGACCACTAGCTTCTTGTCTTATAAATTCAATGAATTGAAATTCACAGACCAGAGGGTAACAGTTAGAAAGATTTTATTATATAAAGACTAGAATTTAAGAGAGGAAAAACGGTGGTGTGTATACAATAGGAGGGACTTCCAGAAATGGAAATGTCCCCTTTTTAGATTTATATTAAAAAATAAAAAGTACAAAAGGAAATATGAAACTTATAGCCTGGACTTCATCCCTCCAACCCCATGCCTACAGTATAAGAGAAGCATGTTAACACAGTGCCTAGTCAGAGATACCACAGTCTCAGACATTAGACATTGACTCTTAATCCCATCCCTCCTCCTCAAATCCTACAGAAGCTCCACTTAGGAAAAATGACAACACACACATACTCAGACACATGTTTGGATATTTGGATACATGTCTTCATGGAGTCCTTGCAACATGCATTCGGATAATTTCCTCACACACATATGTACATCACTCCTGAACTATGAAAGTTTTGCTCCTTAACTTGGATATCTAGAAAACTGTGCATGTGTGTGTACACACACACACACACACACACACACACACACACACACACACACACAAGATAACCACTGACCATATCTGCACATTCGGTCTTTTGCTGTGATACAAGGTTGTATCTATTCCTTATCCCATCATGGTGGGAATCGTGTCATGTTTAGAAGAGTCTAGGACTCTCCCTAAGTAACCGAGCTCCAGGTAACATGGCCACCTGCTCCATGTGCCTGGCAATCACTTCCTGTGAGGCTTGCCAAGGACAATGCTTTCCTTGGGAAGTGCCGCACAAAGTTCTGTCCAGAATTTGTTCTTTTCTATTTTGTTCCCAGCGTGTTGTTCCCACCCACCACTTCTATGAAACCAAAGCGACACTTTTTGTGGTGAACAGCATCGCAAGTTGCAAATGCCTTGTTTTTGAACAAATAAAGAAGAACAAAGCCTGTCTTCAGGGAATCATATTTGAAACCTCTTAGATTGCAAAGTGGCTCAATAGTGAGAAACATTCACTGAGGTAATTCAGCTCCTGGGGAAATTTAATTTGAGACAATTGGAATGGTGAATGTGAATACCCAGCATTTTTCTCTGTTTGTGGAGGAAAGAGAACCAGAGGGGTTTTTAGTGGAAGCTGGAAGAAGCAGCTTGGTGGGCAGCAGAGCAGAACGATGACTTGCTTGCTTCCCAACTATTCTGCCAACTCCAACAGCACAGTCGTTTCCTATGGAGGACTGATTCTGCTGTTCTGTGCCTGTGTGTAAAGAAAGGTTTTTAGACATGCTGATATAATGGGGCATTCACACATTCGAAACACAGCTAAATTTGTCCTCAGGGCATCTGGGGAAGATTCCAGAAACATAGACTGGCCTGGAAATGGTATGGAAAATGCAGGCATTATTGACTTAGGTTGAATTCAGGCCAACAGCTCAGCAACCCAAGGGGAGAGATAAGCTTTATATCCAGAACATGCGGATTTCTCTCCTCACCACTGAGGACTGTCTCAATGATGTCCTCTCCAGAACATATGTTGTATTAAAATGGATAATTAGAATGATGAAAGCTTTGAGGAAAATCCTAGTGCAGATAGCTCACAAATTAAACTAAAGTCTTGAAAGTCAAGAGAGGAGTCTAGAATTGGGGAAATAAATAACACTTTACTGCAATGTAAGCAAAGCGGTTATTTCTGGCAGCTGTTTCCTCCTGCTTTTTCCAACCACTCCTTGATTCTGTTTAACCTACTCTTGCTGTCATCAATAAAGTTGAGCCATTTCAATGATAACAATGTAAGCTTTAAGACACAGAATTTCAAATCACATACTTCAAATATCTTTTCACTTCAAAGTATCCTGAGGAAGTTCTACGCTAAATGGAAACAGTTTTAGTTTTATCATTATTATTGTTGTTGTTATTAGTACTAGTCTTAATATTAACTATTAGCTGGGTAATTTCCTACAGAATCGTTGGTTTACATATGAAACCTAGAACTGCTGTATTTCTCAGCTTTCATTAAAATCTCTGAATTGAAACCTTCACTAGAGGCCTCTAAACTCTTGTTATACCAAATGCATAATTTCTCTAAACTTAGGGTCTACCACATTTCTAATGAACCTTTTTAATTTCTTGACTACTCATTTTATTTTTCTGACATCTGAATCTCCAGGTCTCTGTTTTGGTGTTTTCTCTCCTTTATCCTTCCATAAGCTAAGAATCCATCACTACTTAATCCTTTAACTTCCTCCTATGTGGTTGTATAGGCCTGATGCTTTTGGCTCTTCTTCCACACGAGCGAGTGTGTGTATATTCTAAATCTCTTAGCTAGGTGTTTGTCGTAGTCAGCCACACGCCACTGGGATGAATCTCCAAACCATGCACGATTATGGGAGGAAAATATTTATTGAACAGATCCAGGGGAAGAAGTTAAGAGAAAGCTGGCCCCCTTTCACAGAAGCAAGCAGAGACAGAGACAGAAGCCCAGCACCAGCACCAAGCAAGCACACTGTAACACACTGTGTTTCACAAAATGCAGAACTCCTGACCAGGGTTCTGGCTCTTCTTTTGCATATCTATCCTTACTATTTTACATCCAAATTAGAAAGGGTCAGTCCCCAGGAGGCTAGGCCAGTGGCACTTCCTCCAGTCAGAAGCCTGGAGACAATTAATAATTTTAATAAATCCTTAATTCTTTTTTTAAATATTTTATTTATTCATTTTCAAGCAGAGAGATACAGAGAGATAGAGATAGAGAGAGAGAGAGAGAGAGAGAGAGAGAGAGAGAGATTGTACACCAGGGCCACCACCTTGTGGGTGTGGCTTATGTGGGACCTGGGGAATTGAACCCTTGGCCTTAGGCACTAGAGGCAAGTGCCTTAACCGCTGAGCCATCTCTCCAGCCCAATCCTTAATTCTTTTGGGGGACATTATTCAAACTACCACAGTCTTCTTCCATGTTCATGTGTAATTGCTCCAGACTTTTCCTAGACACTAATTTCCATTAAATAAAGCTCACAATTCATAATTTCTCTCTAAATAAACTCAGTAATACATAATTTATCCTTTTTGATTGTTTTTATCAATTCTTCACTAAAATGGTATAAGGACCCCAAAATTTGATTTCATAGTCCTGGGAGACCCCCAAATCTCAAAATCCTGCATCAATAAGCAAAATTAATTCTTGACAAAGAATTAAGTCAACTCCTTCACTGGGAAACTCATACAAAAAAACAATGGTTTGTTTCTATATTATTATTACTTCTCCATTTTCTATATCTATAACCTTGAAGTAAAAACCATTCCGACCTATACATTCCAGATCCCATGAATATATCATTAAATAGAATGTAGGTGACAAGAGCACTCAGTCTTAGGCAACAGGCCTTTAAGCCCTTATCTTTGATCAATCCACCATATAATTTCAACATTTAAAATCCTATACTTCAATTTAAATGATCATCAATTATTCATTCAATCAACATATGCTTATGGATGCCTCCTTGTATACGGCACTTATGTACAGCCCTGGAAATTCAGGAAGTAAAAAAGAATTACTTTCAGCAAGAGACCTACCTCCCCAGCAAGTCAGATAACCTGTGAAAGGATAAGGAGGATTGTGTTGAGGATGCCCAACACAACCCAAAGCAGAAATCCAGAGACTCTTAAGACCTCAGCAATAAAGCAGACCTAAAACTCACCCACCATGACTCAGGTATCTGATTTTAAGAGCCATGGTTTGGGGGGGGTGTATCCACAGTTGTTGCCCCATCAGCAACAAGACAAAAAGAAAAACACTGGCTACCTCTCATACAGTCCATAACCCCTATCCTATGGACTGGTCCAGCAAGACCACTGTGGGTTGGGGACAGGGAAGAGGGAAATGGAGGTACCATCACAAGACTTGCTCATACAATGTATGTAATTATTGACAATAAATATGGAAAAACATTTTAAAATGTAAAAATCACTTTCACATAATTGAAAGTTTCATACACATTGAATCATCACAAACCACATCAGAGTACACATTGTAAACAGGGCTGTAAAATAGAGGACCCCAATCATAGGAATAAATATGCACGATAGTGGAATTGATCTAGCTATGGAGGTCACCACAGATCTTGCTAAAGAAAAGTGTTCACCATGACATATGAAGCATTCATAGTGTGAACTTGATGAAGAAAATAAGAGTATTAAAAGCACATGGGGAAATACACACTGAGAACTTTTGGCAAAAGGAAGAAGTTGGTTCTGGGGGAGGGGATGATGCCTAGAGGAACTGCAGGGATACTCAAAGGCAAGACCATGGAGAATCATATTTGGGATGGGAAATTGCTGAATCATTTGATTCACAAAAGGATATAACCCTTTTGCATTTTTAAAAGGTCCCTGACTGTCCTTTCAAGAAGGGATTAGTGGAGGACAAGCCCTGATGACAGCAAAAATTATGAATTTATTACAGTGGCCCTGATGAAAACAGGGATAAATATCATAGACTAGCAGAGCTGAGGGGAGCATGGGTGGATTTGAGCAGTTTTTAGTCAGCAAACTGACAGCATTTGATGATAGATTACATACGGAGGAGATGTCCACTGTGACTTTTTACATACAGTTGTTCTTCAGTGAAATGGATTTTATAATAACATCTGCCCCACAGAATAATTGTGGAGGTTGAAAGGGACGATCTACATCAGGAGATAGCACAGTATTTGTCCTGCTGTCAGTCCTTAATATGCATTTGGAATTCTTATTCTTGTATAAGAGAAATTGAAATCTTTGAAACCAATCATCCTTGTTAAGAAATTCAGAAAGAGTTATATTTAAATTTCATGTCAAAAAACTTTCATGTCTTTACTGTGGAGGTTTTTTTTTAGCATGCTCGAATGGAAATATGACACAGTAAACATATAGAAGGATTACCAGGAAAACTGGGGTTTCATATTTAATTCTGAGTTTAGAGCTTTCCTCAGTAATATGGTCCCATATCATTGAACTGTAGATCCCTTAAGAAAATGACAGAAGTTATAGAACCTCTGTCCTGACCAAGACACTTTTTCACCCCCTCCCAGTTCTGCATGTACCATCCAGGTATATTGTATGCTGCATGGTATTATGTTCCATTATATTAGTATCCATGGAATCATGGTTTTTAGATTAAAAAACATCTTACCAAGTAGATGCTCTGTAATTAGTGTCCAGTTGTCTTGTCTTACTGGCATGGGTTCAAAAGCAAGGAGGATGTCTTCATATAGCTGTTCTAGTTATCAGTGTGTATTGCATGTTACTGTTGGTTAAGGATTAATGAGTGGGCATTGATAAAATACTAATACTCACAGGGAGAAACAAGACAGAATGCTCCTCTGGATGTCCCACACGTGTGCATCCATCTTAATGACAGACTTCAACACAAGAGTAGCTCAGGCGCTGCTATCAGGAAAGCAACACTGTCAGAGTAAAAGGACCTTCTGCCAGCTGCTCTTCACACTTATCTCTCCATGTGGCCTTAGGGGAAAAGAATGCATTTCCTTCCCAAGGGAGAGGCATTTGGCTGCAGCTGCATCAGAAAGAGAATTGCTGATTTACAATCCAATTGCATCATGAGCATTTTATATAGATACTATATATAGCACTTATATTCACAACATACTGTATACACATCAGACATAAATTATATGCCCAATCAGCTCCTTTGGCTATCTATAAATAATTTTAAAAATAATAAAATGCTGGTTAAATTGCAGCTGGCAGGCTTAGAAAGAAAAAAATATTTAAAAATAAAATCACATACAGGAGATACAATGTCACCTTCTCCAGATATAATTAGAATTGCTCAATTTTTTGACATGAAATTTAAGTAGAACTTGTTGGGAATTTCTTAACAAAGATGATTGGTTTCAACGATTTCAATTTCTCTTCTACAAGAATAAGAATTCCAAATGCATATTAAGGACTGACAGCATGACAAATACTGTGCTATCTTCTGATGTAGATCATCCCATTCAATCTCCACAATTATTCTGTGGGGCAGATGCTATTATAAAATCCATTTCACTGGAGAAAAAGTGTATGTAGAAATGTTACCTAAATTTCCTAGGAGCTATGACATGACCACCCCTGTGTGTCTGACTTGGAAAACCTGACATTTGCCTTATACAAATTACCACTCACCTCCACCACACATGCCACTGAGGTAACCATAATGGTGTGCATATGATATTCAAATCATCAGCTGTTATTAACCACCTTAGTAATACAACCACTGAATATAAATGATGCTGCCTTTATTCATGGTGGGTCTTTGTGTCCTTCCATGTAAATTAACCTAATCTTGAGACAGGGTCTCACTCTGGCCCAGGCTGGCCTGGAATTCAATATGTTGTCTGGTAGGACTTGAGCTCATGATGACCTTTCTGCCTTAGCCTCCTGAGTGTTAAAGTATAGGTATAAGCTATCGTGACCTTCATTTTTATAGATTTTTTTATGTTTTTTTTTAACTATCCTACTCTCTTCCCAAGCTGATACACTGCAGAAATATGATGGACTATGTGTAGTAGAGTTCACTTCAAGTAAACTCAGAAAGCATGGTGATGCACACCAGCACTTGGGAGGTGGAGACAAGAGAATCAATAGCTCAAGTTCATCCTCAGATACATGATAAGTTTGAGGCCTACCTGGACATATGAAACCCCATCTAAAAAAAAATTTTTTTTTATGTTTTTGGGGTGGAAAGGTTTGTGTAGGACTTGAGGTAAGGGGACTGAGGAAGGAAGGGGTGGGGAGACTTAATCAAAACTACAGATACATGAAAAAGCCATATGGAAACTTACTTTCATGTTAAAAATATAATATAGAAAAAAACTGAGTAGAAGTACCCTGCATGCATGCATAATGCCATAGGTTGTTATAGGAAGCTCCCAGTACCAGTATTGGTATACCTTCCAGTGAGTTGTTGGTTAAGGAGTCCCTTAAGGTTCCCCATACCAATACTGGCTCTTACTAATGCTTATGCTTGCCTACCAGAACTAGATAGAAGACCACCATGTTACAAAAGAAATCACATACTTTAGTTGTAGAACACAGAGAAATCAATAAGGAACTATGTTAGAAGCTATCTGCCTGCTGGCTAGATTCTATAGTGCTGGAAAGTTCTATCTATGTAGGCTGATAGCAGAGAAAACTCATCAAAAGTCTTACCCAGCAGTGAACCAAGTAAAATGATCAACCGGTATGTGCAACTGGTTAGCCAGGCACAGCTATGCAATAGTGGCATGACTGCTATGGGGGTAATCAACTGTCCTTTCGCGGGATTTGAGGCCCACTCTGTGGGAGGGAATTTAGGCCTGGTACTGTGAACTTACTCAAAAATCTATGTCTGAGAAGGCCATTAGTTCAGGTAATACTGTTGTGTGACACATTGGTATACTCTACCCATGAAAATGGCCCTATGAATATCTATACTTATGTGTGCTGCTTCTATCACCAGTGCTCAGAGAAGCTTCTTTTTGTAGTTGGCAATGACAATTGGGATGACTCAAAACTTGTCTAAGTGCTGAGAAGAAGTCACTGTTGAATGTTTGATACTGAATAAGACATCTCTCTCACCTCCTCCAAGACTCAGAGAACATTTTAGAAGAGAGGGGATAAAGAAGGTAAGGGACAGAGGATGGGAAGGAATAGCTTGGAGAGATGTCTGTCAGACAGGAAGTGACTGTTAAAGCATTCATGACCTCATGGGGACTGTTGTGCCTTTGCAAGGTTTGCACAATATTCTGCTCATGAGCATTCTCCCTCTAGTAGAGGAGGATACTAAAATACATCAAATAGTAGAGAGGCCAATGGAAAAGAGGAGTCAGTGGAAGGAAGATAGGTGGATGGTAAAAGGGACAGTAATGGAAGGAAAGTACAATCAAAATACATACATATATGTATATGTATATATGTGTATTTTATATATATGAAAATTGCCAAAAACAATTCATTTCAGAGAAAACAGTCTAAGAAAACTCATTTATCATATATCATTTACCACATAAGTCCTTGTCTAGTTTCTCTGGTTGGAGAGACTATCATAGCAACTGGTATTATTAGGCCCAATTTGTAGATGAGAATACAATAAATCAGAGAATTTAGGTGACAGTTCAAATCAAAGAAGAGTTAGGCTAAACCAATGACTTCATTACTCCAAAGAGAATGTTCTCAGTCATGACCCTACTCCACCTCCTAAAGGCTTGCTAGAAAAGTTCACAGTCAATCCATCCTGTACCTTACATATACCTCTTCATCCCTGTCAGCACTCTGATGCCTGCATGTCTTTGAAATGGTTTTCCTACATTTTATATTTCCTCACACTTAATGAGAAAAGCCCTGGGTTTTCTTTGAGGGAGTGAAGTGACTTCTCTGATTGGTAAATTTGAGAAGACTACCACCTGCCACTCATCCGTATGGATCATCTTTGGAAATGATCTTTCTTTGCTAAAGAAAGAGCTATTCTGGGTTACTAAGTCTTCCCTGAGCTCACCCTGTAGAGGAATGTTCCCTCTCATGAGATAACAGGAATCTGACTTTATTTAGTTAGGTAAGTCAGCCTAGTACCAGAAAACATTTTCAGCAAGTCCACTCAACATTAGACAGTCTCCCGGCCTAAAAGATTTAGTATTTGTCATGATATTTTAATTCCACCTTCACTTTCAATTTTCCAATCCTTTGGAATCAAATAGAATTTAAAAGGCTGTGTGGGAGCCTGCACAAGATCCTAAATTCCACTTCCACTGAAAATCTTTTCTAAACTCCATGTTATCCTTCACCTCCCTTGCCTTTCAATATTTCATATTTCCATATCAATCTTTATAATAAAGCTCACTTATACTCGTGGCGACATAGTCTACTTTATGTAAAACAGCAAAATTTCATCCCTGTTTCTTACTCATTTATTAGTATATTTCCCAATGAACCCAAAGTAGTATTTTCTAGACAAGGATCTCAAAACATGCATATTTAGTTGAACTGAATTGTTTCTTTGTCACTGAATGTTTCTATAAAGCTTTAAACCCACCCCACTTCCTATTATCACGCTCATTAACTCTGCCATGGGGTAAAACCTTTAAGAGACATAAAATACATTTTTTTTTCTCCTCTGCAGTAGACAAGTGAGTGTCATGATTAAATCCTAGTAGAGAAATGAAATTTGTAGGCCTTCTGACTATTGGCCCACTAACTGATCCCATGAGGAGAGTTGCCTTCTAGTTTCCCCATTCAATCTGATTATTTATCCTGAAAGATGCCCTGGATTGAAGGCTTCCTGGAGGGTTGCCCTGAAATGAAGGGAAGAAACTTTGCATCTCTGAAGTAGTAATCCTATCTTTGAAGCTGAGGCATTTTCTATAACAGCTGGGAGAAAACTGCCATTAAGTTTATTTTAGGCAAGGGAAAACCCAGCATTTTTAATTGAAAATGGTGTGTTGTTTCACATCTTATTTTGTTCCAAATGATTACGAGCATGCCAGTGTTTCTGAAGCAATGAACTTAACACCTAGTATGTTAAAGCTTAGTAAGCTTCACACATGGGAGTTGAGTCATTAGATGTGACTAAGAATAGCAATGATGGGACTTTGGAAAACCAGGGAAAGTTGAAATGAAAGTTGGTATTTATTTATTAATGAATTATTTTTCTTTTATTTGTAGCTCATGCTCTAGCTTATTACAATTCAGTTCGCCTATGTACTCATTGATCCATTCACTCATTGGTGCCTTCTTGGACTTAAAAAGTTTTACAGTGAGCCCTTATGCAATGCTAACCCAGACGAACAGATCATCACTATCCAATAACAAGCCCATAGGAATAGGCAGGTCAGAAAATGAATAATTAGAGGACTGAGTAATAAAGGCTATGAAGTTGGAATAAGAAAGAAAAATAAAAGACATCTCAGCATCAGTTACCCAGAAAAAAAAAAGAGAGAAAGAAACAAAAGAAAAAAGAAAATGCTGAGCTTCCATTGTCTCCTGCACAGACAGGGAGTGTTATGTAAGAGTTCAGGCAATGGCTTAGCCAGGGATTTCTAAAGGAACAGAAACAACAGAATGAATTGTAGTTTAAAAGGGGGGGGGGTGGATTTATTGGATTAGCTCATAGCAGTCCCACAATAGCAGTCTGTAAACCCAAGTGTCAAGGAATCAGTAGCTGCTCAGTCCATGTGGCTGGACCCCAATCCAGCATTTAAGGCCTTAAGGCTTCCTGGGGAGCCACTGGTGCTGGTCTTCACTCCAAGCTAAAGGCTGAGGAAGCTTTGCTTCAATGCCACCAAAGAGATTCATGACAAGCACAAGCAGCCAGGAAGGCAGGGAGGCAGGGGAAGAGAAAGATTTCTTTCCCCTTTTATATAGCCTTAGGGCAGGGTTTTACAACCCTTTCCCAGATTTCTTAACTTCCTGTGTCTCTGGCATTTCCTTCCTGCTCTGCCTTCCCAGGAAGGAAAGTTTGTTTTTAGCCTTCCTGAGCCTTCCTTACATCCTGTCCCCTACTGAGAGGTCTGCCTTCCTGTAAACATCCTCAGAGACCCACCCAGGATCACTAAAATGGTGAAGTTAACAACAAAATTTAACCATCACAGGCCAGTTTTGATTATTCACATTGTCTATCACCAACCAAGAAGATTGTCAGGATAGCAGTTGAGAACAGCACTAGAGTTTAAATCACAATTTCCTTCCCCTGTAGTTTCTCTTGATCCCTGGTAGATGTGATAGAGATAATTTTTCTAGTGGTAGGTAGTCCTGCAGACTTTCTTGTTGTAGAATCTTGTTGAAGAATCTTGGTTCTCTCTTGTATTTCCTGCCAACAGGAGACAAGAGGTATAAAAGGCTAACACTATGGAAAGTGATCAATATCCAATATGCTCATACTGTAAAGTTCATTGTAATAAAATAATTATTAATAAAGAGTTGAGGCTGGATTGTGAAGAGTAATGACCCATGCTAATTAAGTAATTTGACTTTCACAAGCTGCTTATAAGTAGCTGCCCAAGCAGGATGATGTAAAATTTTATAATAAAATTTCACAATAGAACAGGAGAATATCTGGCATGTCCTTGTTGTATTCTCTGCGTAGTGTTAGTCATGGAGGAAAGTCTACTGTGGCAGACATCTGTGATAGATTGACAGGATATGAACTTCATTAAATGGCCATGTTGGGATGGGTGAGAAAGTCATAGGAAACAGAGCATAAAAGAAAAGGGGACTGGAGAACTGGTTCACCAGGTAAGGTCCTTGCCAGAAAAGCCTAACAACCCAAATTTGATCCCCCAGCACCCACATAAAACCCAATGCAAATAGTGGTACATGCATCTGGAGTTTATTTGCATCATCTGGAGACCCTGGTGTACTGATTCTGTCTCTGTCTCTGTTTCTCTCTCTCTCTCTCTTTCTCTCAAATAAATATTTAAAAAATAAAAGGGTAATAACTCAAGATACTGACTATATTTCTGACTTAAACACATGTCAATTGGGAGTATTTATGGCCAATGTTGGGAAATAAAAGATTCTAGTAATTTTGGGAAAGTAAATCAGTTGGAAACTGAATTGTTTGTGTAATATGGAGGAAGTGGCTGGGAAGGAATAGGGTGGAAGTAAGGAAGTATAAAATATTCATAATCTAAAGACATAGGCTGAACTTATAAACATACAATTAGGTAACTATTCTTTTACCATTTTAATTATTTATTTTACTTTATTGAGAAAGGGTTTCACAATGTAGCCCAATCTGGCTTCAAATTCACAGTCCTCCTGGCTCTGCATCCAGAGGGCTGGTTTTATAGTTGTGAGCCATCAAGATCAGATATATTTGTTTTTAGTTCTCATTAGGTCTTTTAGGTCTTCATTTATGGCTGACCAATGTAACTATTTTTTTTTATCTTCGAGCAACATAATTATGAAACATCTATACATTATTCTCAATAATATGGAAATAAATAATATGTATAAGCACAATTACCAAAGCATGTTAAAATGCAATCCTTCTTCCACTAATAAAGATCAATGGCTAAGGTTACAGATAAAGAGGAATCTGACTCAAGCCCTTACTTAACAATTATATAAAACCATCATCCTCTCCTTCAGTGTCTTTTATACTTCCCTCCATCTCTTCTTCCCTTCACACTCCCTCCCACTGCAATCAAGTTACTGCATAGCACTTACCTTTTCCCAGAGGACAAAGCATCCTCTAGGCTCTATAGACTTACTTATCCTGTTAAGGTAACTGGCCCACACTGGCTTATTGTACATAGGTTTTCTTCCCAAATCTGGATATATAGCTTCTATCTATAAATCTAGCTCAAGCCTCGGATGGACAAAATGTGAATGAAGTCAAACCAAATGTGGGGTCAGTTAGTATAAAATTTGCTTCTCAGTTCAGGGGCTGGAGAGATAACTCAGCAGTTAAAGCACCTGCCTGCCAAGTCTAATGACTTGTGTTTGATTCCCCAGTACCTACATAAAGTCAGATGCACAAAATGGCGCATACATATAGAGTTCCAGTGCAATGGCTAGAGGCCTTGGCATGCCCATTCTGTCTCTCTCTGCCTGTTTGTCTCTGATTGAAAATAAATAAATATATTTAAAAAAAACTTAGTTCAGGTTTTCAGGTTGTGCCTCTCACTCAGAAATATTCTTGGGATCTCCTTTTAGCTTCATTCCCAGCCTACTATAGGCACTATAGCACTTTCCATGAACACATCAGAGCAGCTCTTACCCTTGTCTGTGACTATAGTGATGACCTCTTGGGACTAAGGGTCATGCCACTCATTTTAGTCATCTTGCACCTACTGTGGCATAAGGTCCCATAAAGACACTCTCAAAAATTTTCTGAATTTATTTTTACTTCAGTGCCAAACCCGGAAAATTTCTATTCTTTTAAACAAAGTATAATTCATTCCAGAAGTCATCTTTTTAAATGTATAAAGTACAATGAATAGAAATGTCTTTGGAGAGATGTATATATCCTATCTTAATGAATAGTTCTATTTCATTATATCACTTCCTTTTTCAAGGTTTATGTTATACCTTCCAATAACAATAGATTGTCTCTTCTGAAAAACAGACTGAGGTCTGTTCAAAAATAAAAAGGAAGTAATTAAGTTAAAATCTAATATTCTAAATCACATATCTAAAATTCTGGGTTAAGAAAGCTTCTAAGATTGTAGCATCATTTCCTTAATAGAAAATGGTTGCCTTTATCATAAAAGCTTCCCTGAAATATTTTATATATGCATTTATTTTTTTCTATTTATGCACAGCTGCATTTCTCTATGTCTACAATAATAAATCAACTAACAGATCAGTATCAAGTCTTTATTCTTGAACTCTGCATAGATTTTTGTCAGCACCTCTCTTGCTGTTTAGTGTGTCTGACTTCATATAAGAAGCTTCTGAAGAGCAGTTTACTTTGGTTCCCTAGCCTGTATACTGATGTCTAGTAAAAGAATTAATAAAGAACAAAAAAAATTATGTTTATGTTCCTTAAACATAAATATATAAGGACTTAATCCCTCCTTGGTTTAGTCTTAGATGATGTCTAATAGATGCACTGAATGACCCAGCTTTTGTCTCCAGACCAAAAAAAATGAGAAGGGAAAGAAGCCAGACAAGGTCATGAACTGATGTCAGACACCAGGAGGCACAGGTGAGACCTTTGAGCTGAGTAGGAGAAGATAAACAGTGCAGAGAATCAGAAAGTGACCTGCTAAAGCTGAATCCAGATGAAAGGGAAAACAACAGTCTGGGTGACTGTCTCAGATCAGCACAAAGAGAAGCTACTGAGTGACAAGGAAACTGGGCAAGTCTGCTGACATTGTGCATGTTCCTTACATGGTATCCATGTAGAACTTGTGAACCATGCAGTCTGAAACCTAGTCACATGGGTCCCTCCGTCTCATAAACACTCAATCCACCACAGTCTTAACCATTTCTCTTCAGACCACACATGCAAGTAATTCTTTGAGAAATCAAAATCTGCAAAAGTGGGTCAGATCCCCTTCCAAACAGGTCATAATGTTATTTTTATCTTTGTTGTGTGTGTGTGTCTGTGTGTGCTGTGTGTGTTATATGTACCTGTGTGCAGATGTGCATACCCCAGTCATGAGTAAACAGGCCAGAGGAGAATAGCAGGAGTCCTCTTCCGGCTCATCTGCATATTTCATTGAGAGGAAGCCTTTCCCTCCCCACAGTGGATTGTAGCTACTCATGTTAGTAGCTACACCCAGGTTTTGACTTGGGCTCTGGAGAGTCAAACTTGGAGGTCCAGGCCTGAAAGACGATTATGCATAAGCTACAAGTGACCTTAATTGCTGAGCCATTTCCCCAATGTAATGCCTTTGCATTTTAAAAATTAATTTTAACCATTACTTCACTGAGTTGATGCTGTTTTCTAACATTTTGCAGATGATGGCCTGAGTGATGGATTTTTAACTTATTGGTCAAGGTTGAGTCTTCCTACAAGATGAGGGTCTAAGATCCATCCCAGATCTGCCTACTTTAAAACAATCCTTTTTCTGCTGTGCATGTTAAAATTAATATTTTTAGTTTAAATCAAGTAAAAATTAATATTTTTACTCAGTTTCCAAGCATATATACTATAGACTGTGTTCACCTTTTTTATTTTTTTGTTTTTTGGGTTTTTTTTTGGGGGGGGGTATTTGGTTTTTTTTTTTTTTTTTTTTTTTGAGGTAGGGACTCACTCTAGCCCAGGCTGACTTCCACAACTCATGGTAATCCAAGCTGTTTTCCTCTTTGATTATTAAACAGTAGCTGATAAAATATTTGGAAAATTTTATTTATTTTTTTATATAGCTGAAAAAATTAATCTAAAGATAAATAAAAAGTTTTTGAGCTATATCTTATGTGCATGAATAATTGATTTTCACTAGGCTATACTTAATTATAAAAACACACAAAATTTATTAAAATCCAAGTCTCCTTTTTAGTCAATATTTTCTGACTGTTATTGGCTTCCACCAGAGGAATATATTTTTTTTCTGAGTTACCAGGGCCTCCTTGCATCAGAGCATCAGAAAGTAAACTGATCATTGTCCAGTTATACTGTAAAAATAACTAATAATATGTACACTATCTCAGTGCTGAGGACCAAATGATTTAAAATCAAATATAATTAAATAGTGAAAGAAATAAGAATGACACATAGCAATGAAAATATCAGCTTCATTTTAAAAGGTAATTTCATATTATTTGCTCTTATCGACTGGTCTAACTGTCCAGATTAAAAGTTAAATTTTAAATTTAACACATGGCTATAGATAAGTTGATCTTTGCCTCTAAAACTTGCTTCATTCTGAGGCATCTTCAGCCTACTAACATTTCTGCCTTCATTATTAAAGGCAGAACTTTGGTATCACTGTTTATCCCTCTTTATAGATGGCTCCTTACATCCAAATATCAGCAAATTACAGTGTGTTTCTCTTCAGCATCTATCTCTGGTGCAATTAATAAAGATCACCAGCATTTTCACTGGTCAATTCCAAGCCATGAGTAATTCTTACCTGGATTAGTATGTTAGCTCTCAATTGATCTCCTAATTCCACTCTTGAGCTTTGAAAGTACATTGACTACAGTTAGCTGGAATAACATTTAGCTTCCATCAATCAAAAAATAACTCTCTTCTCTAAAATATTCAAGTAATGTGCCCTCACATTTAAAACAAAATGTTTTACCAATCAAATGTGCTAAGATTCCTTATTGTCTGTCTTTTCAATGTATTCACTTACTCTTCGGTTTTGTTCATAGATCTGCAACCTTGTGCTGTTTCAGTCAGGTTTTAGGGCACTTTGGTGGTTTGAATGTGAACATAGCCTCAGGTAATTTTTGATTAAGATTAAACTTTCTGCTTAAGTCTCTGGCAACTTGCTGGAGGGGTTGTATCACTATGGGGGGGAGCAGGAATCTGATTCAGCCCAAAGGTGTGGAGAGAGCAGTTTTAGCTCTGGTTATCCAGGCTGATTTTGGTGTTTGCTGGCTGTTTGGTGGGTTTCTCTCTGCTTAGGTCTGTAAAAGGGGCTATCTTCTTCCATCATTGATGGAACTACCCCTGGATCTATAAACCTGAAATAAATCGTTTCTCCCATAAGCTGTTTGGGTGTTCACCCAGCAATGTGGAGCTGACTACAATACGCAAAAAAAAATTATTGTTTTTGCTTAAAAGCTCTTGCACTTTTTCTTTTGTCCACGAAGAATATTATTTTCACAGACCTCCCTATGATTGCTTCTTTGTCACTGTTCTGATCTCAGTTCACATGCCAACAACTTTGAATGTTCTTTCTTATCTGCTCCAGCAGCAGAAATACAGTTCCTCCACCATGATCATCTAATGGACTGCACTTAAGTGGGCTTTCTGTAAACACATATTGTTATCTAAATTGATCGCATGTGGGGCTCGTATTTGTTTTTCTACAAACCCATCTGAATTAAGTCTCAAGAAGGTCAATACCCCTTTTAATCCCTGTCACCACTGTATTGCCAGGACCTGGTTACATATGGGGTATATAATAGTGCTTATTAAATATGTTAGCTGGAGAATGATTGCATCCTAATTAATTTTCATTTATCCAAAGTAGACAGATAATCTTACACAGAAGCAGATATCTTTTGAAACTATTAACTATAAATTTAGATAGTTTCCAAAGATACGTTTTCAAGGTAGCCTCAGTTGGTCTGAGGGTAATGCTAACTGACAGACCTATCTGATGAGTCCATGCATTTATCATTGATGACATTCAAGATATCATGACATGAGTTCACCTAGTATAGGAAGAATAATAAATAAAAATTGACTGAGCATAGCTTCTTGGTGTGCCATTAGACATTAGACATGTTCTGGTAACAGCATCTTGGGGAAAGGACTTCTTGATGAAGAAGTAGAGAACAAGCCAATGATCAGGAATTTCTTAATTCCCATATTTCACCCAGAAATAATGACAAAACCATCGATAAACCACATTGTGAAATTAATGCACTGCCCTGTGGAGACAATGATACCCTGAGACCAGCCTGAGGTGGCATTATAATTATGACTCATTCTCAGCAATTGTGAGGAGGAAAACTGCCTTCAAAACAGGAAAGAGCCTTTATTAATAACACAATGCTGATACGTACCAGGAAGGAAGTTTCTTGATTTTCTTTATGACTTGGCATTTCACCATTTAAGGTAACAATGCAATTGATATGTAAACATTCAATATAGAAATCATGTAACATCTATTCAACACCAGAAGCTACTGAGCAGTTATGATGAGCCATAGTTTGTGAAAAGTAGAAAGAGTAAATGAAGACTTTAGATAGGACGACAAGGAGGGAAGGGAAGAAAGGGAGAAGAAGCAAAGCAGGAAGGGAGACAAGGGAAGGGAAGGAAGGGAGAAAAGGAATGCAAGAAGCAAGGGGAAGGAAGGAGAGAGAGAAAAAGAAGAGAAGAGAGAAATGTGGTTACTTTTCTTATGACTATGACCAATTAACTGACAAATATCAACCTTCAGGACGAAAGAACGATTCTGACTCATGGGGCTGTGGGGAACATTTCACATTCAATCCATAACAAGAGGGAAGAAAGGAAGGAAAAAAGGAGGTAAGGAAGGAAAAGTGGGAGGGAGGAATGCAGGAAAGGGATATTCATAGTTACCTACTTCTTAGAGTTTACAGATTGGTTGACATCACAAACATGTGACTCCAATTGGGAAGAACTGTATTAACAGATATGCAAAACATTTCAGGGCAATGTATGAGAAATAGATTCATTATTGACAGAGAAGGGAGGACGGCATTAAGTGTCAGGAGGAAAGCAACGCCAGAATTGCATCCTTTAAAGTTAAATGGAATTTAATTTTTTTAATCCAGAAAAAAAGTGGTGTACAGACCTGTTTAGTTTTGGGATAACTAACAGTCTTGTCATGGTTACCTTCTAACATTTAGCTCACTGTGCTGAGTGTTACTGACACGGGTAGCTATATGCAGTGCCATACTTAATTACAGACATAGTTCAGTTTTTTTAAATATATCAAATTGTAAGCTTGGTATTTTTATTAAAACCATTGCCCTACAATGCTGCATTGTTGCAGAAGGCCTGTGTTTTATTTGCAAGAAGGTCACCTAATATGCCTTTTCACCTTCTATGTTGTTGGCTTAGTTCATCCAGCTTTCTAGGAACCATAAAGCCTAGTCCAGATACAGCGAGAAATTGTCTAATCCATGCCCTAACTTTCAGTTTATAGAAAGTCATTTTAATGAATTAAATTAAAAAAGAGTCACATATGTTAAAATGAGCCAACATGACTGTAAATTTTGCTACCTTTCTGGACATTAGGTTTTTAATATGTTACTCTATAATAGTAGAGTAATATTGGATAAAAATTTTATGATTTAACAAGTAGGCAAGAAGTCACCATAAGAAAGTTTATTTTTCTCAAGAATAATAATGAATACTATTGAAAAGAGAAGATCGTCACCTCGTGAATTTGTGGATAACAGGGGAATATAATCTGAATATCAAGAGAAGAGTAAGGGTTCAGGAAATGGTCATAGATTCAAAAATAAATAGCACCAAGCCATGAAAATAAAAAGAGGATTTCAAGAATAGACTTAAAAGAAGTCCGAAGCAAACAAAATAATTGCAAGAAAGTTTTGGAAGCCACAGAGATGGACCAGAGAGGAGGTGAATTTGCTATACAAGCATCAGGACCTGAGTTCTACCCTTAGTGCCCCATAACAAGCCAAGCATGCTCATGTACACCTGTAAGGCTAATGCTGTGGAGGTTGGAAAGTGGAGGATCACTGGGGACCCTTGGTCCACCAGTTTAACTGAAAAACTGTGATCTCCAATTTCCATGAGAGAGTCTGTCTCAGGCAAAGAAAGCAGAAGAGCAATAGAGGACACCTGATGTGAACTGTGCGACAAGTCAGGGATTCTAAATAATCAGTAAATGTGAGATTTGGAATTCAAGCTACTACGTGTTGTATATAGACCCTCTCATGATGCAAAACTGCGAGCAGTAAAATATCTTCACTCAACATGAGCCAAAATACAAGGGGGAAATTATGTTACACAACAGTAATTAAATTTACATGATTAATTGATGTATAGGCTATGTTATCATCTCATTACATATATTCCACAGTGTCTGAGTACTTTCCCAAGTACTTGCATAATCAGAATATATTATTTTCATTTCTCAAATATCAATAGCTTCCCTACGATTTCAGGTAGATCCAACTGAGTTTTTTTCAGCAGAATGACCACGTGACTGTAAGCATTAAGTACTTGCCTGGTACTCAGTAAGCTATTAAATAGGTACTGATTACATGAGGGACTTAACTTAGAGTTTTAAGTTCATATTAATTTGTTAAGACTGTATATTTCATTTGGAAGTCATCACTTTTGTTATCCAGCAGCTTCAAGGTAATGGAATATTTGAACTGAGAGATTCATTGTATTTCATTCACTTATTCATACCAAAATTCATCAAACAATTAAAAAACTACTCGTGGAAATAAACTGTGCTCACCAATAAATGATTTTTCTTCTCTACATACTTCCTCATGCATCTCAAGCTATAAGTATCTAAATAATAGCATTTATAATATTTAATTTATCATTCATTAAGTCAATGAATATTTAATTTTTGCCATTTTTAAGTACTGGGATGTTATGAAAACAAACATACAATATTTGCACACCCTCTCATATAACTCTAAGTGTGTGTGTGTGTGTGCATGTGTGTGCGTGTGGTGATGGTAAGAGTAGACAAGGAATGTTATATATTTATAATTTATATTAAATGTTAGCATAAATAAAGAGTAAGTGAAGACTGAAGATAGGAAGACAAGGAGGGAAGGGAAGAAAGGAAGAAGAAAAAAGCAAAAAAAAAAAAACACTGTAGGTGCCTACGAAACATTTAGGGTAGCAAATAATTAAATTACTGGACACTGTCCTTTAGAGAATTTCATAGCTTTCTTAATTTTCTTTAAGGGCTGGGAGTGGGGCTTTAGTCAATCATTGCTATAAAATCAATCAATTGAAGGAGTAAAATATTAAAATAGACAGACTGAATTTTATGAGTGATGTAATAAAATTCAGGACATTAACTGTTATGTCATGCTGATAACTAACTAAAGGATAAAATAGCTTGACTATTTTGATCCCTAATGCTGAGTTCTCTGTAATATTTGACCTCAGTGCTACTATCCAAGAGATCATAAAACGAGAGTTGCAGTTCCAGCATTAAATGTTTCTTACTCTCCAAATGTTGTACTTATCATATGAGAATGCCTAGGTCTTTATGTATGGACACATATGTTTTTCTGCATTCCCATACTGTTTACCCTTGTGTGCAGTCAGATTGGACTAATTTTTTTGTCCACTCAGAAAACATTTACAGAATGCATATTATGTTATGTGCCAAGATCCTTACTCAACTCGAGTCCGTAAGCCAAATAAACCCATTCCTCCATAAGCCACTTTTGCTTGGGTTCTTTCTGCGCAGAAACTAGAAATCTGACCGCAACAGGCACCATCCTATGGGCTGATCCTGGTGTTTTGTCACAAAAAGATAAACATAACTAATACAGCATGTAACTAGGGGGGAAAGACATTTTTGACTATTTTATAGCTGATGAGTTAAGTGTTAAGACAGATGAAAATATTCATAATTATTACAGAGCAGTGTCCTTAGAGGGAATTTGGATCTTTATCAAGACAATAGTTCAGAAATTTTTTGTGTGTATGTATAGTGTGTGTGTGTGCAGTTTTCTGCATGTGAGTGTGGGTGTATGTGTGAATGGCATATGTGTATGAAGGTCAGAGGTCACCTTTGTGAGTGTCAGTCAACCTTCCACCTTATATGAGGCAAGGTCTTTTGCTGTTCACTGCTGATTCACCAGGCTAGCTGGCCTGTGAGCTTCCACTCCTGTCTCTGTATCCCTGCTCACTGTAGGCATCAAAATTACATCCTCTGAGCTACGTGGGTTCTGCAGATCCAAACTCACTTACTCACACTTGCATCCAGCGATTGCTTTATCCAGAGCCATGACCTCAGACCAACATGGAATTCTTTTGTTCTCGTTGTTTTGTTTTGTTTTTTCAAGGTAGAGTCTCACTCTAGCCCAGGCTGACCTGGAACTCACTCTGTAGTCCTAGGATGGCCTTGAACTCATAGCAATCCTCTTAGCTCTGCCTCCCGAGTGCCAGAAATAAAGGCATGTGCCACCACACTGGACTTCCTCTGTTTTAAATGTTTGAGGGGGGAGAAAGGGAGAAGAAGAAAGAGAATAGGCTTGGTCAGGCCTCCCACTTTGTGCATCTGGCTTCACATGGTACTTGGAAGTTGAACTTGGGCTGTTAGGCTTTGCAAGCACCACTTATCCTTATCTCTTCAGCCCCAAGTTGGAATTCTTAACATCACTTCTATATGACAATCTCCATCCTGTGTCTGATGGTCACATTACCTGGGAAACATGATTTTGTGAGTATGTGCATAGCATGTAAATACATTAAAACACAACAGCAGTCCTTCCGTTTCTTTCAAGCTTGCTCTGGCCATCCGTATCCCTGAGAATACTCCTATTTCCCTGCAGGGGCACATTCTGGTTGTCACTACTTGCTCCTCTCTAGCTTCAGGACATTCAACATGGGGTCATAAAAGGCTTTCATCTTTTTTGAAAATAAAAATTTATATATCTTGTCTTAATCCTCCACAAGTCTGAAACTTTAGCTTAGCCGCCAAATGTCCTTTTCCATTCACCCCGTCTGCATTGCTCTCTTCCTTCTCAAATCTTCCTTCTCAACCCAAGTCCTTTTTCTTTAGCAATTATGTTATTAATTATTTTGACAATATTAAGGAATACATGTTTGAAAGAAAAATAGTGAGTTAAGTGTTGGGTCATGGCGCTTACAGCAGTGTTATGACCAAAGGAAACTTAGAAACAATTTAAACAACTTGATGCATACTAAAGTAGAATTAGACACATGATGTTTGAGATACAGAGTGCATCTCTTTCTAAAAAATGGGATCATAGACAACTTGAAAGAGAAAATTTCTAAAATGAAGCTCTAAGAACATATAAAGATGGGGTTGGAGGGATGGCTCAGAAGTTAAAGTTGCTTGCTTCCAAAGCCTAATGGTCAGGCATTGATTCACTAACACCCACATAAAGCCAGATGCACGAAGTACTGCCTACATCTGGAGTTCATTTTCAGTGGCAGGAGGCCCTGGCACACCTATTCTCATCCTCTTTGTGTCTGCTTTGTTCTTTCTCTCTCTCTCTCTCTCTCTCTCTCTCTCTATCATCTCTCAAACTTAGAAAAATGTAAAGGACACATAAAGAGAAGATAGTGAGATGAAACAGAGTGCATACTAGAAACATCTATTGTACTCATAATATGGAAAATTAATTTTTTAGTTTTTTATATTTTATTTATGAGAGAGAGAGAGAGAGAGAGTGAGAGAGAGAGAGAGAGAGAGAGAGAGAGAGAGAGAGAGAGAGAGAGAGAATGAGCACACCAGGGCATCCAGCCACTGTAAATAAACTCCAGATGCATGCGCCACTTTGTGCATCTGACTTTATATGGGTACTGGACTTAAACTCTCTCTAGTCCTGCAAAATTCTTTTTTTAAACACATAATATATTCTAGGCATAAAAGGTAATCAGTCATACAGAAATATAGGGAAAATGGCAAGGAAAGATACTGAACAAAAACATTATTACAAAAGACTAAAGTGCCTTCTTAGGAAGTCGACACTTAAAAATCAAGAAACTCAAAGGAAATATTTCAGCAGATATGTAAAACTGTTAGATGTGGGGCTTTCAAATCCTAATAGCAAAGGGAGATTAGATGGTCCTAGTCCAAGTGAGGGACGATGAAAGAAGCTCTAACTTGGGAGGTCACCAGAAAAGGAGTATGTCTCCAAGATATTAAATCATGGTGACATTGTCTCTGAAGAGGAGGTGTGTCACTGCCCTGGCCCTCCATAGCCTGGTAAGGTAGTCCTTGTTGAACCACGTGAGGGATAAGAATAGCATCCATCTAAAGATGTACAGCAGAAAGACTGTAATTACTAGACCTTGGATGTGGCCCTGGATCAAGCTGCATTAAAGGTGTGGAATCCACTGATCTTTAATGATGGAATAATAAGAAGTTGTGTGCATCTCTATATGAGAGAGAGAGAGAGAGAGAGAGAGAGAGAGAGAGAGAGAGAGAGAGAGAGAGAGAGAGAGAGAGAAGAGAGAGAGAGAGAGAAAGAGGGAGAAGAAATACAAATGGGAGGCTGTTTTGAGAACAAGCAATACATATAATATATCAAAGAAAACACTGAAGCAACACTCCTTGTGTAGGAGGAAAGGCAGGGTTTTGAGAGAAACTGCAAGAGAATTTGGTACCCCAGGAGCTGTGAGACGGGAGGTTTTCAGTCACTTAAAAATGCAGCAGAGCCAGGGCCTCTCCTACCTCCTCACACACAAATGTAACCACATGATTCTTGAGGTCATTGTGATGTTTCTTGGAGCCAGCCTATAGACAGCACAAACTGATTCTTCCCTCAGATGTCTGTGAATGTTCCTAACACTTCTTTCTGTCAGTCATTCTCTTAATCTACATGTGTTTCTTCCCAACACCCCCACAGTTTACAAGACAAATGCACATAATCCCACTTGTTTTTTTTTAAATATCATTAACATCAACTGGGACTGAAAAGCCAGTTCAAGATTAAACTGCAGAAAACTTGGCACAATCCTTTTCTAGTCTCTCACCATCTGTATTTTTGTTTTCTGCTAAAGATAAAATATATCTCTATAATCACCTTTGTTTCCCTTTCTGCCTCTGAAATTTTTGCCTTAACTGGGCATTTGTGCATGAAAAGCTAGGACCCTTAAATCAGATAGAGGGAGCAAAAGAAATACAAAATGGTTTTCAGACTAAAATACAATCTATAATGAAAATAATATAATAAAATTAGGAAAAATGAGTCAATTTCTGAGAAATAAATTATCCTTATCAACCAGGCTTCTGACCTTAATGATTTGTTCAAATGACAATTGCTGAAATCCTTGCTTTACATTCACATTGCTGATTATGTTTTGCACTTATCTGCATTTAATTTTGATTAAAATTCTGCAATCCTCATTGACAATACTACTAAAACCATATCCATTTGTATTGACCCCATTCTTTATATCATAAAAATCATCATGTTTCCCACCAAGAATAGAGTCTTTGCTAATTAGATATTTTAAAATAAAAGATAAATAAAGTGGGATGGGGCAAAAGAAGAATTTCCAGAGTGTAAATCATATAATTCTGATTAACCCAACATCACATAGAAAATCTGTATAAATGCTATTTTTATGTACAAATGGATACATGTGTGCATATGTGTGTTCTGTGTCCTAGCACATTTACAAACATGTGCTTTAAAGAACAGATACCATGGTGCTGTTTTGACTAATAGAAAAGGTGAGAGGATTAAATATCAAGTTAGGTAAGAACATTCTGTCTTTTGTATAAGGATCATATTAAGTAAACTACACAGATTATAATCCACAAATAACAATAATAACAAACAAAATGACCTCCTTATTGTTAAGCTATTGTGTGTGATGGAAAACCAACAGAAAAAAATCTATGCTTTCTGGCACATGGCAAACACCACGTCTTCAGTTCCTCTATCACTCAGAAATCCCAAGTCTAGCATCTCATAGAGTAATCCCTCAGACCAGCTCTCCTTTCACTGCTCTTATGTAGGGACCTCATGATTTCTGCAAGTCCTACATTTCCCAGATCTCAGTAACTAGGCCAACCTGACTTGCTTAATAAGCTTTGGTTGCTTCTCCAAAATGTTTCGTCAGCTAAACCTTGAAAATCTCTTGCTAACTCAATTCTTTTCCCATTTACAAAATTCTACCCCACATTCTGGCTTGTGATGCTCTATTTTCCTAGACTGCTCAGAATTCCTAGAAAGCAGCACATTCTCTTCATCCTATGGAGATCCTCATCTGCTTAGTCCATTCCATCATCTCCTTGAGTCTTTAAACCACAGAAAGCTGACTTTGGTCTCACTGCTCAAACACAACTTCCCAATCGGATGCCAGATCCAGCAACAGCTTTAATTAACCCTGGCTTCTTTCTTGGACCTGAAATTGTTGGATGTACTGTTCCTTGTGAAGCTCTTGCCTTTCCCAGTTCTGTTATAATCGCTCTGCCCTCAATCATCCTTCCTTATTACCCTCTCATCACTTTTATTATCCTTCAAATTTCATAGAAAATTAACCACGAATTCCTGACTCATTGGCCATATAAAGGGGGTTTCTCTTGCCTTAACCACAGCTTTACCATTTCAATCCTTTCTGATTCTCTACAACTGCTGCCAAGAACTTGAAGAAGGAAAAGCTTCGCACACATCTTTGCAAGTATACATACAAGATTGAACGATATCAAGTTTATGTTTCAAATTTTTGTGAAATTAAACTGCTGGGGTTTTCTGGCATAAAATAATGTGATTTTATTTATTTATTTATTTATTTATTTATTGGTGAACACTTCGATGTTTATTCACATGCGTTGTTTTCTCTTAAGAATCAAAGTTGTCCAAATTAAATCTTTCTGCTACCATTACTACATATCACTAAAAAAAAAGGAAAAAAAATAGGTATAAGGTCTTTTAAAATCAGGACAGGGGAATAGACTGGAAATCAAATTAGTCCTCTTAGCTCCAAATGAAATGAAATGAAATAAACTGGCTTCCAATAGGGAACAAACCAAAATTCAAGCATCAGCTTTGCTCTCCCCACCCCAGCCCCCACTGCACACACCAACAGCAAATGAGAAACACAGCTGAGCCCAGTGTGTGCAGCTCAAAACCTGGGCCTGACCCCAGGATCTGGCCACCCTCTTCTGGCCATTGGGTAGGATTCTGCCTAGCTGTGGGGTTGGGTGGGATTTTCAGGATCTTCTTGAGGTTCTTCTGTTACCCAGTGCCCCCCTCTGGGTAAGGGCTCCCACCAGGAGTGATTCCTATTCAGCTGCAGGCTGTAAACTCTCTTTTTCTTCAAGGTCCTCTGTCCCTCCCTCATCATCTTCAATCTCTCCTTCCTCCCCACTGAATTTATCATGAGCCCATTTGGGGCTGGTGCTGGACTTATGGAACATGAACCGGCCAGACCCCGGGGGAAGGTCCTGGACCCCGGCCAAGGCTCACCCACTTATCACTGTCTTCACCTTCCCGATCATTGTGCAAGTAATACTTCTTGCTTTTGGGCGTGTATTCGGGATCCCACTCTTCATCCCGGTTTCTCTTCTGAAAATCCTTGTTGCTGTTGTAGTTACTGTTACCAAAACAGGTGCCTCTGCCCCAGCCTCTCCCTCTGGCTCGAAATTGAAAGGTTCCTGGAGCTCTGCCTCCTCTTTCATTGAGGAGAGAGAGGAGAGCACCAGAGGCTTTGACAAAGACTTAGTGGGTCCTATTTGGCTTTGTTTTGTCCATGGTGTTTTCATTGTTTCAAATGCCATCTTCATTTTTCCTCTTTCTCTTACTCACCATTGTCTCACACCTGAGGCATTTCATGCATGTGCTGATGGTCTTCTCACTGAATCATGCTCATTTCACTTTGTGGTGCCTTGTTCAATTTTAGTTCATGGAAAATTTCTTCCTTTAGTAATACTAGTCCAGTAATGCTTATACAGCATATAATATGGTCGATGGCTTTCAATACTATTTTTAATTATGTTTGCATGGTGTAAGATGTGTGTGTTCGGTGTGTGGATGTGAACACATGTAGGCTTCGGTGCACAGTGGAAGTCAGACGACAACCTCAAGTGTAGGTCTTCACCTTCCACCTTGTTCTGAGGGAAGGTCACTCTTGTGGTTTGCAGCTGCATTCACCCGGGTAGCTTTCTTGCAAGCTTGGGGATCTCCTGGCTCTGTCATCTTCTTCCTGTAGGCATCCTGGGATGACAGACATTGTACTTGTGTCCAACTTTAATGGGTACTGAAGATCCAAACTCAGTGGATGAGGTTTACCATGCAAAGAACTTTACCCACTGACCCTTCTTGCCAGCTACTGAATTTCATTTTTTAAATATTTTCTGGAGCATATGGTCAGATTCTATTGAATTTTTAGAAGGAAGTACTTTGAGATAGTGTCCCCCACTGTACCCCAGGCGAGCCTGAAAATCATGGCAATAGTGTAGGCTTGATCTCCTGAGTGCTAGGTTTATGGGCATGAGTTATCATGCCTGGAATTTTATTGGATTTAAGCAAGATTTTTTTCTGCTTCATTCATCAGAATTTTCTCATTTCTTGTTTTTTAATACATTTTTGCTAATTGTCATCTCCTTGTCACTTTAGATTTCAGACCAGATGCCAGTGTAGGAAAAAGAAATAGCTTTCTAACAAGGTACAGATTCATTTCATGCAACATCTGGAGCAAAATACTCCATGGGTCTTACTTGGTAAGTGGTCAAGTGAGGAAGATATTCCATGAACATGTTCTAAAATTTGAATGTATAAAGGGACAAGAATAGTAAATAGGGAATTGTTGAAGAATAACTGTGCTGGAGAGAAGCACTCTTGGATATTAAGGTTGTTAAAAAGCTGTAGAGCTTTAGACAAAACAGCATATTTGAAATGGTGGGTCTCCTGCATTATTAGAAGTTATATGTTGCTTCTTGTTTGAGGGGTGTGTGTGTGTGTGTGTGCATGTGAAGGATGGCACATAGACAGTAAGTTCTGTTTCTTAAAAGGGTACTGAAGGCATTTGAACCTGATGATGTTACAGGTTCTTTATTGATGATACATTATTTGTAAATAAACTAACTGATACAAAATATTAACCTAACTTTGTAGATATATATCACTCTTTATTGAATTATTCATTGACATGTTTTTCTATATCTTGGCTACTGTAAATAATGCTACAATGAGATAGTTGGATCATATGGTAACTATATTTTTAATATTTGAAGAAACTCTACAATATTTTCCATAGCATTTATACCATTTTGCCATACGGATGAGCCTTGAAACTATTTTTTTTCTCAGTGAAGTCAACTAATTCTACTTATCCCACAGGATCCTGGTAGCTTCTTTCCAGCAGTTGGACTAAGGAAGGAATACTATTTTAATCCATGTGGATAGTGAGAAGTTTTCATGTTATGTCTTATATTTATTAGGACTTAAATTATTCCAGTTTGGTGTTAGTAGAGTATAACTTTTAATAATCCCAAATAAATGGGCTGGAAAGATGGCTTACTGATTAAGGTGCTTGCCTTCAATGGCTAAGAACCTGAGTTCAAATCCCCAGTTCCCACAGATGCACATAAAGACAGATGCAGAGGCACAAAGTGGCAGATGCATCTAGAGTTTGTTTGCAGTGGCTCTTTGCCCTGGCATGCCCATCATGCTCTCTCTCTCTTTCTCTCTCCTCTCTATCTCTTTCTCTCTCTCCTTACAAAATAAAATATTTTAAAAATAAATAATAATACCAAATAAAAACCCCATGTATCCTAGAGCTTGTACACCTGTGGATCCACAATTGCAAATCATTTTTCAATCCATTGTGACCACCTAAAACTCTGCTAATCTTTTCAACCTTTCATGTGCTATTTCATTCTATACTTCTGAATTTCTCAGCAACTGCCTATAAATTAGCACAGGCTCAAGGAGCAAGGTAGTACTTAATGTTTGCTTCACACATTTCTTTGTTACTCCCGCCATGGGTGTTTGGTGATCAGATTTTGAATACATCATTAACTTAGAATTTAATAACAAGAAACCACAACAAAATCAACAACAAAAAATGCTTTGAAATTTCATCTAGTTCTTCTGTCCCAACCTCTTGGACTCTTAATAAATTCAAATTCAGGAAGCTATCATGTATTTCTAAGGGAAATTTTTACCTCAGTACATTTTTCTCTCTAAGACCTTGATCACTACAGTTCTATTTGACCAGATAGCTCCTGAAAACTTAGATATTTTTAAAATGACTCAGCTTTTCTAGTTATCTTTTGAGAAGAACTTATCATAGCTATGAGTGGAAGTAATTTTCCAGTTTCTAATGCCTTGTATTTTCAATCTATGTGAATTAATTATTGAGCATTTAACATCTAATTTTTAAGCCATTAGGTTTGATATTTGTCCCGCTCTTTGTATGCCTATTTCTAAGACTTTATCTCAAGGCTAGTACATAGTTTTCACGAGTCTTTTATTAATTTATTTGTGTGTATTAGTAGAAATTTATAGAGTGGATTAAATAGATATAAAACATCATCAACTTGGCTTCAGTAGGTGTCTAAGGTAAAGTTGCCAAGAGAAAACATTGCCTCAAAATAAATGCAAAGTGGACAGTACAATCTATGTACACAGAGATCAAAATATCATGTGCATCTCCTAACTGCACTTTTCTTTGCAAGTAGAGGGATTGTAAAAATATTTTTATTTACTTATTTGAAAGGAGAGAGAGAGAGAGAGAGAGAGAGAGAGAGAGAGAGAGAGAGAGAGAGAGAGAGAGAGAGAGAGAGAATGAGCATACCAGGGCCTCTAGCCATTGCAAACAAAATCCAGATGCATACACCACTTTGTGCATCTGGCTTGAGTACTGAGGAGTTGAATCAGGTTGTTAAGCTTTGCAGTTCAAGTGCTTTAATGGCTGAGCCATATCTTCAGCCCAAAATAGAGAATTTTTAATGATTACTAGATTATTCTTGTTTGTTCATTTGTATTTTTATAGTCACTTTTTTATTGTACATAATGAGTTACATTATTTAGTGGGCAAACAATGAGTTGTTATACCCAATTCCCCAATTCCCCCCTCCCCCATCCCCAATCAGCTGGATATCCTCCTCCATGGGTCGTCTGGATCAATCCTTGTATTTTTGTTTGTTTCCAAATTAGGGTTTCAATCTAGCCCAGAACAACCTGGCACTCAATCTGTAGCCCCAGGCTGTCCTTGAATTTGCAGCCACCCTCCTATTTCTGCCTCCTGAGTGTTGGGGTTAACAGTGTTTGTCACCAAAACCAGCCCTTACTAGTTGATTTTAACAATCCAGAGATGGCATTCGGTAAGATTGTAAATGCAATGGTTTATGATAACTCTTTCTATGAAGAAAAAGCATCATTCAAAGTGTGTGTGGGTTTGTAAGTAAATAACAAGAATTTACTCTTCATGTTTTCATGTATGTAACATTGAAAACAGACTGAGATCAAATAGGACATTTGAGAAAATGCACTAGTTCAGTTTGAATTTCTAGATATGGGCAACTTAAACCTGTGTAACCTTGTGCAATATATTACTTCTGTAGCTACAGACCTATCCTCATGAAAAAAAAAATGTGATTATATAAAGCTATCTACTTTAATGTGCCCAAGGTCATACAATTTAAATCTAAACCCTGAAAAATACATGTATATATGTATGTAAGTTATATATGTGTTAGACTTCTATGACCATTGTAATCATTCTAGTGAATTTTCACTTGCCTGTTTGTAACCTTGAAGTATAAGTACAAAAGATAGTTTTCTGCTTTTTATTTCTTATATTGAGCACTCTGCAGAGAACTAGACATACAATCAACATGTAGGTCGTTAGATATTGTTAAATACTACTTAAAATTTGAGGAAAACATGCTGGGGATCTATTAGATCTGAAATATATGAAATGAGGAATAAGGTAAGAAAATAATTTGGAAAGTTGAGTTTCTATCCATCAATAACATCACGAAGTTAGCCTTATTATTTAGAATTTATCAGCCAATTGTTGATTGTTTAAACATTGTACTTATCACTGTGAAAACACATTGTGCTCTCAGAGGATATCTGGTCTTTATATAAGAGATATACTAAGCAACAAACAGTGCTATCAACATCTTAACACAATACTTCAAGCACTAGATTCACTAATGAAAGGCAGCCTACTTAACAGAAGAAAGTAGTTCAATTCCATGGAAAGAAATGGGGGCTTGTAGACAGAAAACTAAAAGATTATTTGTACACTATAAAGTTTTATAGGAAAATAGAAATGGTGCTATATAAAACTGAATATATAATAGCTTATACAAAAATTCCTTTATTTCACTAAAGCATTCTTTGTACTAATTGATACACATTTTGCACAATAACCTCAATTTTTACACTTCTCCAAATGGCTGCTGTATGACAAAGCAAAAGAATGTATAATTCATAAAGGACGTACTGTCAAGTGTACTTCTCCTCTGAAAGGACAGCTGCAGGGAGAAAGAACCCTTCAAGGGACAAGATGTCAAATCATGGGAAAGGGAATTGCATCATTCTAGAGGCAAAATTAAAGCAGGATAGGTGTTCTGGATATTTTAATGGATTCATTGTGGAATCCATTTATTCCTACAATTCTCGTATCTTTTGAAGTCAGCCAGGGTCAACCAAACCCAAAATTAGTCAACTCTTCTAAGATTATATCCCCTCCAATATTTACATAATTGGTCTTTCAACAGAAAAGTAAATTAGGATATAAATGAGGAGTCATAACTATCTGTTACTACTTAACAGATTATCAAAAACTTATCAAAACTAGCAGTATTTCTTGTCTAATACCTACTGGAATTAGTAGTTCAATTTTGGCAATTTAAGTCCTCTGCTCACGGTCAAACAGGCTAAAGTCAGATAATAGGCAATTTTCACTTTTTCTAGGGGTTATCTAAGAGAATCTGCTTAGAAGCTCATTTGAGTTTTGACAGAATTCAGCCACTTTGGATGCCGAGTCTCCATTCCTTTCTGGTCATTGGTCAAGGACATTCTCAGCTTCTTTGCATGTAGCTCCTTCCATTATTTTAGCCAACAGAGGCTAAAGGCTCTGGTATGTACATTATCTCTCTCTGTTTGTCTCCCTTATCTCAATCTCTCTCTGCTTGCAAATAAATAAATAAATAAAACTATTAAAAATCAAACAAACTTCTATCTTGATCAGTGTTGAGTAAACAGTAGGAATGTGTACCAAAGATAAGAAATTTAGCAGCCCTACTAGAATTCTGCCTATACATTCTTAACCCTATGCTCTGTTCTCTCCCATCAAATGCAAGCTTTTAAGTAAGATTCTCATTTTTAAAATAGAAACTTTGTGTGAACAAATCATGTGCTGGTACTACCGTTTCCCTCCTCCCTGCCCCCATTCCTCTGTGAGCCCTCCTGCCTGGGATTGCAGGTATGCTCCAGGAGGATTGAGGGTCATGTATTATGTGAGCCACAGTTAGTTATCGGGGGTGGAGGGCAATGCATCTAGATATTCATCCACCACAGCTCTAAGAATCTTTCTGCCCCCTCTTCTGAGCCATGGTGGGTGAGATTTAAGTCTACTTTAGTGTTGAGCTAAATTCAATGCAATTCAAGCTGATCCTGATTAGGAACTGCAGATGAGGGAGAATAAGAATATCTGGTACTTGTATCTCTGATCTTGTGTGAGTTCGCTGAGTAAGAAACATTTCTTAGTACTATCTCCACTGTAGGTCATTACATAGTATGCTTTATGTAGTGTGGAAATACTAGAATTTTTAGAGTTAAGGAGTTACATGCCCTGTACATTAGCATTCTGAGTAGGTTTCTTGGCACCTCTGAACGTCTGTTTCTTCAGCTTTAAAATTAAGTCTAATGTGAATCATCTCTGAGTCTTGTAGAACAATGGCAAAAGCCATGACTGGAGATCATTTATATGAGCCAATTAGCAAACTTGTGACTCTTGACTTTTTCTTGTCTTGATTGTCCTGCTGTAGTTCCTACAATCTTCACTTTTGTGCTTTATTAATCTTAAGCAGGATTGTGGAGAATTATAAACTCCAGAGACAGTTGTTTTTGATCAACAATCTTATCATTTTCTCAAAAATTTTACCCTTTGTTTCTTTTTAAAATACTGTATTTATGATAGAGAGAGAAAGAGAGAATGAATATGTACATGCCAGAGTGGCCTGCTGCTGCAAATGAACTCTAGACATATGCATCACTTTGTACATCTGGCTTCACCTGGGTACTTGGAAATCAAACCTAGAATGTGAGTCTTTAGGAATGAGTGCCTTTAACCTCTGAGCAATCTTTGCCCCCTCTTGCTTCTTTTCATATGTAAGCATTTCATGGGTGTTTGATGCAAAATCATAAGGATTGTATTTAACATTTCAATACCATTCCTTGCTCTTTGCTATTATTTAGAGATTTTAAAATTTCCTACTCCCCCAGAAGAACAAGAATATTATATGAAGAGAGCAAGGCAACCAGTAGACTCCCACTATAAGAATAAAAAAACCCTTAAAATATCTTTTTAAATGTTGTTGTAAGAGATTTGGCAGGATGACAATTATACGTGGGTAGAACACAAGTTTCCATAATAATTATGTGGGTTGGGAGGTTGTGAACTATGCTGGATTTCAGTCCCATAAATGTGTCCATTAACCTTAATAGGATCAGGTAGAAAATAGATGGGACCATGTGGTGAGAGGGATTTAACTCAGCCCTCCAGTCATTTCTTAGGGCACATTGGCATTTTCTCAATCCAAACTGAACGAATATAGCATCTGAAAAGAACTTTGTTTGATTTGAAGTTTAGCAAATTTTAAGTCTAATTTCTAGTAAGTTATTCTTTCTCTCTCTTTTTTTTGTCTTTAGGAGAAAGGGGAGTTAAAGGGGTTTAATTTCAGTAGGATACACACCAGGCAAACAATCTACATCTGAGCTACATTCCCTGCCACGTAGTGTTACACTGAACCTTTGTTCAATGTTTTATATGTTTGTGTCATTATAATAAACAGTAGATATAAAAATATCCAAAATGTAGAGTTGATTTGGAGAGATAAATAAATGTGGTCATGTTTAATACAATGACAATCTCAGTGTTAACCACACCATCATGTTTCCACAAAGTAACAGCAGAAATCTGGCCTTCTTGCCCAGTGCCTCACTTCCACATTTTCAGTACTATTTGAACACTAGATGAGAGAATAAGTGAATGAATCCAACAATATTATAGGAGCAGAGAGGAAGACACTATTAAACCTAGAGGGTTTCAAGAACAGTTTTGGTAAATTGCATGCAAGCTGAGTCTGTCTGTTTGAGAGATGGATTAAATTTATCAAATTAGAAATTTTGTGAGGAACTAAGGGGATGGCACCCTCACGCAGAAGGAATAATATACTCAAAGCAGTGAAAGAGTGACAGATAGTGTAGCACACCTGCTATCTCCCAAAGAGATATGATAAAGAGATATGAGAGGTTAGTCTCAGCAGAACCAATATCATCTTGAAAAGCTGAACTAAAGGCTACCCCTTCCAAATTCCTAAATTTGAATCTTCTGATCCAAATTTAAAGACATCTGTTCTCTCAAAACAGTCACTCAGGTATCTACAATATTGCTCCGATATTATATCTTTTAGAAACAACTCTGAAGTGATTTGTGTCATTTGCCTGTGGCAGGCAGTACAGTGGGTCGCCCTCCATGAGAAAGTGGTGGAATATTTCTGGAGGCAGAGACAGGGAGATCCCTGGAGCTTGCAGACCAGTCTAATCTAATTGGTGAACTCCAAGCCAATGAGAAATTCTGTTTCAAGAAAAGATGTAAGGTGCCTAAAAGGAACAACACTAGAGGTTTTGCCTTCTGGGCTACACACACACACACACATACACACACACACACACACACACACACACACACTTATACACATGTGCACCTCCATACACACACAGAGCACACACATGAACATGCACACACATGCATATACATACAAAACTGTTTAGCTATGAAGTATGAGAACACTTGGGAGTAGAACTGAAAGGATAATGGGAGAGACTAGATGGATGAGCAGGATGATATATTTTTTATAATGCATTCTTAGGAAAAATGAAAGTGAAATTTTGTTACATAAGATGCCATCAGAGAAGGTTTAAAGGAGTTTAAGCATCTTCTGGAGAGATGTTTTGAGCATGTGTGCACATTATGGAAATTCTTTCAGTTAAATAAAGACAAATAAGGAAGGAATGCATTTCCTCCTTCAAATATACAAGGCACTGTGGTTCAGCAGCCAAATAACAACGAAATGCCATACTAAAACTGCATCCAGGTTAAAACTGTATGTACAGTCACTTCTCATTATTCACTGTGATAAGTTAGCAACATGATTCAAATACTAAATTAGTGAAGGCTGACAGTATTTTTCTAGAGGAAATACAAAAGTATAATGTGTAGTGGGCCTCTGGTCACAGATCAACCAGTAAATACACAGCAGCACAAAATTTGCATCAAACAGCATTTGATTCATTTCTAAATGTGATATCTGTATTTTCTCTATAAATCAGTTTCATGTGCAAAAGAACATTGGGTCACTTATCAGTGCTATCCCTCAAGACCATGTGAGAGAAAAATCACCACAAAGAAATATAAAAAAGTGCAAAACCTTCTACCAAGTAGAATGTAAAAAAGATACTTAACTGTTTGGGAACTGAAATAAGAAGGCCACTGGTCACCTTGCTCTACCAGGACCGATGGGAGTAGCACGTTTGGAGGGTTTTCCTTTTCTGAGAGTTGGGAATGACAATATAATAAAACCATTATAGATTTTCAAATAATTTTTTGGAAGTAGTTGACTTTGTAAATATATGTTTGGGCTGCTGAGAATAAAATCCAGTTTTGTGCAGCTAGGCAAGTGCTCTACCACTGAGGCACTCCCTTTCTTGAATTTGCAAGTTCAGTGTCTGAAAATATTAAATTCATATGCATCAAACTTGAAAGAAATGAGTGGGATGGATTGTAAATATTGGCAAAATGACTATTAGTAAGAAGAGAGAAAAATTGAATGCTTTGTGTTACATGGATGGATGGATGGACGGACAGACGGACAGATGGATGGATGGATGGGTGGACATATATTAAAGCTAGAAAAATGGATGATAGGTTTCAATAAATGGTAGCTTCTTTCCATATATTCCACCACATTATCCTTGCTGTGGTAAAATATTTGTCATCCAAAATATTAATGCAGTGCCAGCATGTTGAAGGGCCACTCTGTCAAAGTAACAGAAAGCATTAGGTAGTGTAAAGGCAAGTTCAAGTTTCCCTTGGCATGCATTCTATTTTTCAATTTATGACTTCTTCCTTGGCAATGCTTTATTGTTTTAAACAAATCTGAAAAGCATTTGCTTACAGTGATGTTAATAATTCATATCTAGTCAGCACAGCATCTTTCCCACTTAGAAAAGATTAAATGCACATTCTTGGGCCTGACCTAACAGATACTTTTACTAAATTTCAATTGAACAAGTATTTTGGCACAGGGATGTTGGGTTTTTATGTTTCTACATTATCTCCTTTATACTTTACATTTTAATATTGATTGAAAATATCTGATTTCAGATACCAAATATAAAATATATAAATTATTTTGAAAGAGCTTGGAGATGGCTGAGACGGGGGAAGTGTTTGGTTTCTGAATGTCTGGACCTGACATCAACTCCCCAGTACCCACCTAAAAGCCAGGTGTGATCCCACACCTATCATTCTGGAGCAGGGAGATAAGAGACAGGAGAATCCCTGGGGCTTTCTGGCTAGGTAGGCTACTTGAATCACTTTAGTAAGATACCATGTCTCAAAATACATAGTGGACATCAATAGAGGAAGACACAAAATGTAAACATCTCGCCCCACTCCATACATGTGCACATCTTAAGAGCATTCATAAAAACTTGCATGCATACCGAAGTACATATGGAGATGCAAAATAAAAAAGATTTTAAGTTCACAACACGAACTTGTAAGGCTAATAATATAGAATATCTGGGGCTGGAGAGATGGCTCAGCAATTAGTCATTTTCCACCAAAGCCATTGGCCTGGGTTCAGTTCCTTAACCACCCACATAAACCTGATGCAAAAGTGGCACATGTTCTGGCATTTATGTGCAGCAGTAAGAGACCTTGTTATACGCACATATACACACCCACACATACACTCCCACATACACACATACAGACATACACTTACATGCACACATACTTGCTAATAAATAATATTTTTTCTAACTTGCTTAACTTAGGAGGGTATAGAAAACATGATCAAATTAATTAAGCAAATTAATATTCTCTCTCCAGATATTTTTCTTCTTTTGAAACATCACCTGTAAAAATTTTATCAAGATAAGCTTTTTTATGATCTCCATTCACTCAATGAATGAATTGTGAAGAGTAAATTGAGCCTATTATAATCTTACATCTCTTATATTTATAACCACAATGTTATATAAGAAGAGTTTGCTAAAAAGGAGCAATTTTAACTACCATTTCCTTGGAGAATGGGGTTCTACTTGAAAAACAGAGCTTCCGGCCCATTTAGAGCACATGCATGCATCTCCTGCTGTGCCAACAAGACACACATCCTCATATCTGTGATATAAAAATGAGGCAAACAAGCCCACTGCATTTCAACTTGTCAGCTTTAAATAAAATCTTCTTAAGATGAAATGAGACATTTGAAAGAATAACATGTGAAGTAACCAAATTCAAAATTAGGGCAAAACATAATTGCTTAACTTCTTTTCTTATCTGAAACAAAAGTGTTAAAATTTTACCATTGATAACTTTTAGTGAGATATCTTCTCAAGAAAACAGAGTGAAAAATGATTTATTTTGTTTATTTCTTTTTCTCCTGTTCCACCCACTGATGCCTTAGGAAATATCGCAAGTTGTCAGGGCAAAGCTCTCTAACACTGCAGTGAGTAATCTATGACCTTTGGAACAACTCCCAAAGATCAATATGGAAAGTCAGAAAAGTGCACTCGTGTGTGTGTGTGTGTGTGTGTGTGTGTGTTATTTTAATTGCATACCTAACACTTGCCCCAGTACTAGTTTTATATGCAAATTATTAGATCATGTTATATGCAGAAGTGCATGGAGGAGACAGTTGAAATGAAATTCACTCAAAGGAAAATAACATGAATTAAACAATAATTGCTGATGTCAACTTCTTTCCTACCCCTTCTCCACTGCCTATTGCCATCCACCCCAACTCAAATTCAAACACCTCTGGGGGCTCCACACGATTATTCCCTCAATTCTCTTCATAATATTTTACTTCTTTGATGTTACTTTTTTAAGTTTCAAATTGTCCTTTGATGTTACATTTCCTAAAAAGAACTTAAACATGCCCAGAAAAATACCAAGCACTGTGGTTATTGCAATGATATAGAATGTACAAACCACACAACACACACTGAATCTTTTCCTTGAGGGACCTTGGGTGTAACCAGCTTTAAACATGCTTTCTTGTGTTTTATTCCTGATATTGTGTTTCAAGTGTTTTCTTCATTTAGCTTTAAATGGTGATATATCCTCTAATTTCATTCTAATATGAACTATCCTGATGTCAAGTTCTTTAAAGATTCCTAAGTTTCTACTTTGAGTGGTCAGTGCTTAGAATGACAGTAATTTGGCAGAGTATGGGCACTATTATTGGTTCCACATTGAAAAGAGGTTTTTCCAATGTTAATATATGACTTAAAATGTGTTTTTTTAAATTTTATTTAAGAAATTCTGGGGCTGGAGAGATGGCTCAGGGGTTAAGGCATTTGCCTCCAGTGCCTGAGGCCCCTGCTTCAATTCCCCAGGACCCACATAAGCCAGACCCCACAAGGTGGTGGCCCTGGTCCTCTCTCTCTCTCTCTCTCTCTCTCTCTCTCTCTCTCTCTCTGTCTCTCTCTTTCTCTCTCTCTTTCTCTGTATCTCTCTGCTTGAAAATTAATAAATTATATATATATATATATATATATATATATATATATATATATATATATATATATATATATATATATATATATATTTAAAAAAGAAATTCTGTGTGAAGGGAAGGAACATGTGAGTATAGGTAATGAATATTTCATTTGAGGCTGTGATAAATCAACATTTAATAGAAAGTTTATAATCAGTAAGTTTTTTATTCTCATTCATTCTTTTGTATAAAGTCAATCACAATAAACATCATGGCATAGTATATTCTAATTAATGCAATGCTTGTTTTAGAAATAGTTCCAATCTTATTTTGCAATTCTTTTAATGGTTTTTATAAAGTAAAGGAAAAGAATGCATTGAAATTAACTTGATATGGCTATCAAAAAATCTAATAAAATATGAATGATGATATTATGTGCCTTTCCTACATATTTCATGTTTTGTAACCAGTGAACTTCTACCAAAAAATAATACAATAATCTCTGCAGTTCACGGTAAGTGAGATTATTGCCCTCTGGTACACTGAGACCCAGATATGCCATCATGTTATTGCTTTTTAATCTCAACAAGCTGATCCATTAACAGTCACCTTTGGTGTGATGCATTGCATTCCTGAAGTAGCCATTTCATGACTAATGTCTCTAACCAAAACAAGGGGTAAAAAGAGAATGCATTTTTCCATAAAATCTCTAACTTGAGGGTTTTTTGTGTCCCCAGTGATGGCTGGGCTGACAGGTATGACGTGACAGATGGGTACCAGCGAGAAGCTGTTGGTGGAATCACAATCAAGCTCCAATCCCCTGATGTCAAGTGGTTTGATGATTATTATCTGAAGCTCCGGCCAGAAACCAACCTCCGAAACCCTTGGTTTCAAGAATTTTGGCAGCATCGTTTTCAGTGCCGGCTGGAAGGGTTTGCGCAAGAGAACAGCAAGTACAACAAGACATGCAATAGTAAGCAGATTTATTGTTTCATGCTAAGTAGATAATACTAAGGTTCCAAGCCGTGTCATGGGGATAGTGGCTGTAATTTGTTAGAGAGGAGGACTCTTCCATGAATAGAGTGGGTATCGCCACTTAATGGTGATAAACACTCTTATTCTCACTAAGAAAAACATATCTGAACAAGTGTTTATTAAATTTCAAATGATTAAATTATTGTTAGTTATATCATGCAAGGAATTGGATACATTTCTGTAAGGCAGTGTGCTGGAAGGCTCACAGGAGCTGCAGAACTATTCTTGGCATTTCTGATGGCAGAGATGACATTCTGCACATTCCTCCTCCCTCACACAGTTAGCACAGTAGTGACACATATGTCTGAAGAATGAAAATGTGAATGCCAAAGGAGAGATTTAATTCCTATCTCCATAAATAAACCAGAGCTTTGAGTAGGAATGGTTTATGTATGAATATGTTTCAGAAAATGCAACCTAATCAGAGAGGCCATCCAATCATTTGACAAGTACATATAAGGGCTCAGCAAAGTATCAAATTATGGCTGTAGGTATAAAGGTAATAGAATATGAAAAACTGGTCTTTAACTTTAAAGAATTAACTTCTAAGAAGTGATTATAGTCATGTCAAGAAAATTGCTACTTCGTGTTGCAAATGCTGAAAGTGTTATTATGAAGTTTTAACAGAGGATGGGCTTAGTATAATCAGTAATATAGCAAACAAGACCCTTGATTATATTTATTTATTTGCAAGCAAAGAGAGACAGAAGAGAGAGGGGGGAGAGAGAGAGAATGGCCACAATAGGGTCTCTATCAGCTACAAACAAACTCCAGACGCACACACCACTTTATGCATCTGGCTTTACATGGGTACTGAGGAATCGAACCTGGGTGGTTAGGCTTTGCAGGCAAATGCCTTAATCTCTGATCCAGCTCTCGGCCCAGCCTTGATTTTAATAACTCAAAGAGCCAAAGATCCATATATTAATTTCTGCAAAGTTGAAGGTATAGCAAAATTGACGAAGGATTTGTAGCGAATGATGTATCCTTCATTGTTTAACAAGAATGCTGTATTTACTGGCAAAGGAATGAAATATTTCAATTGCTGGTGTAATTGCCTTTGTCCATAGTCCATGGTGCAGGAATACCAGAATGAATCAGGGTTTGTAATCCTAGCCCAAGAATCAATTTCAAGCCACAGTTTATTACATACCAGCATCAAAAGAAGGAAAATGGGGAGTTCATGAAACATTTCCTCCTGATAGTGATAAATATCCGATGTTTTTGTACAGGTTCATTCTTTGATGAAATCTTGGAGATAGTAAATGATGACTTATGGTCGCAATGAAATATCCTGGTTTGATAAAAGAAGAGTGTGGCACCTTCTATCAGTTTCTACTTATAATGTAGGGGAGGGAAGGGAATCTAGAATCTGGAATATCATATTGGTCAATGAAATCTGGAAATTACAAAAGTATTAGTTGCAAATATGTCTGCTTCTCTCCTATTTAGTTGCCTGCAAATTCTTGTCTAAATTGTCAGAAATTCTTATTGATTTCCTCCGTTTATTTTATTTTCATGAAAGTTGTGAGAATGAATAGAATTTATATTGATGTGACTCAACAATGTCTTGGGTCTCTATGGCTTGTTAACTATCTATGTGACAGAGTGCTGCCAATGGACTGACATGTTTGGATGTATATGCACAAGCTGTGTGGGTTGAGCAGCATAAGTTCATTTTAATAATTGCTGGAATGACTCTAGTTTAGTGCTATGTTTTCTAAGTCAAAGTTACTAAAAGTTCAAATAACATTCGAATGTCACGAGATTTTTAACATTGCAGCTATTGCCTATATTCAAAAAAATGTGTCTACTATTCAAAAAGGTTTGCATTTCTGTTATGGTACATTTCCAGATAAAGTCAACATTCTTTCTGATGAATACATTTCACTAGGATTTCATGTAGATTACTTAGAACGTACCTCCATGTTTATTCTTTGTGATTTTAATTTCTGCTATCTTTTCTTTCTTTTTTTTTCCCAAAACAAATCCTTAGTGGTTACCACTGTTCATAGCACTTGGGCATCTCTCAAACTGAAAAAAAAAAAAACACAACTAAGTAGTAAAATAATTAATTAATTAATTAATCATAAGGCTGACCAGATTGCTTAGTGGTTAAAGATGCTTGCTTGCAAAGCCTACCAGTACAGGTTCAGTTCCCCAGTACCCACTTAAATCCAGACACACAAATAACACATGCAACTGGAGTTTATTTGCAGTGTCAATGTGCCCTGCAAGCCCATACTCCCTCCCTCTCTCCCTTTCTCTGTCACTCTCTCTCTCTTTGTCCTTATCTCTTTTAAATAAATAAATAAATAAATAAATAATAAATGAATAAATAAATAAATAAAAACATTTGAAAAATAAAATTAGACCAACATAGATATTTGAGTAGAGATAATTGTACAAGCAAGAAAACTGGACAAGTTCCACTTGTTAACAGGTTAGAGATTCTCTTTAACTAATGTTTTGAGACAGACAACCTGAGAGAGTGCTCATGTGGAATGCAGAGTTTAAGAAATGAGCATAATTATCTTTCCAAGTGTTTAGAATATGCAATTTTCCATGACAAATATCCATCAATAGTTATTGAAAAGAACCCCAAATGAAAGCAACTGATTTAGAAACATCACCCACACACACACACACACACACACACACACACACACAAAGTATAAGGGCTGAATCTGAAACCAAGATATGTTACAAATATTTAAAAAAGCTAAAAGGAACTGAGAAGTTGTTGAATAAGTTGCTGGATGCAGACAGTGCATTGTAAAAAGCACTGAATTTAGATCCTTAAAACCTGCAAAGAAACTCAACATGTAACCACAGTTGAACTTCATTGAGATTCATTTTCTTTGTGTTTAAGATGTGGGTGAATTTAAGATCTCCAAAGATAGTAGACATGATATATAGGGAAACATCCGTGTCTAATAAAGGTAAAGACTAGGCTTGTGTGTTTGCTTGAAATAACAACACAATGACAAAAAAGAAGAGCATATATACAAAATATCACTTTTGAAGACATTGAACATCAAGTAATGAAAAGCAGTTATTCTTCAGAAATAGGAAATAAATATTTAAAAAAAACAGTTGAGTGAGCCTGCTGAGCTGAGAAGATAGAACTGAACTCATGAAAATCAAGGATGCAGGCACAGGAACAAGTGAGAAGAAATACTGAAGATCACTGAAAAATAAATAGAACCTTAATAGTACTCTTCTCATTAAATACATGGAATTTGTATTTAAACACTTTTCCACAAAGACTCTAAGCTCAAAGTTTTCACTAATGAACTATTTCATGCTGAACATTTAACGAGGGTCTGATAAAGTACATGCTTTGTAAACTTTACCAGAAAATGATAGAAAAGCAATATGTTCTAATTCAGTCACTGAGGTCAGCCTTACATGACTATAAAACCAGACCAAGACATAACAAGTAAAATATAGCATGATCATTGATGTGAATATTTGTAACAAAATTTTAACAAAGCAGATCCAGTGATATGTAAACTGAAATACATCATGACCAAAGAGCATTTGATTGCAAAGATTGGCTTAATATAAAAAACCAAGCAAAATAATATTACATATTAACACACTAAAATGTTTTTTTTTATTTTTTTAATATTTTATTTATTCACTTTCAAGCAGAAAGATACAGAGAAAGAGAGAGAGAGAGAGAGAGAGAGAGAGAGAGAGAGAGAGAGAACACCAGGGCCACACCTTGTAGGTCTGGCTTATGTGGGTCCTGGGGAATTGAACCTGGGGCCTTAGGCAACTGGAGGCAAGTGTCTTAAACCGCTTAGCCATCTCTCCAGCCCACTAAAATGTTTTAAATGTTTAAAATTAATTATTTCTGATAAAGAAATCACAGAACACTAGGAATAAGTAGAAACACTTTGAGCCACATTAAAAATTTCTCCTCTTTGATCAGACAAAGTCATTGGCTCTTGTCACTGGTGGCTGTAATTCAGATTTTATTAACATGACATTGGCTGTCTATCTAGAAAATTCAGTTCCGTTTACATAAAGAAGTCTAGTGAGTTTCCCAAGTTTCCAGGATACAAGATCAATGCACAAATTTACTTTTATTTCTACATAATAAAAGCAAACAATCAAAAATGAAAATATTTTTTAAAATTATAGATTTGGCTGGATAGTCACATGCACCAGAATGGAATTGAAGCTTTATCTTATACCATATATGAAAATCAAGACTTAATAACTTTCACTGAAAACATATAAATATAGTAACATAAAGATGAGGCTCCTTGGCATTGGTCTGGACAATGCTATTTTTGGATGATACCAAAAGCATAGAGTGCAAAGCATAAAGAAGCAAATGGAATGCTATAGCGAATAAAAAAATCAATGGAGCCAAAGGTCACTTATGGAATATATGTATTCTATAATACGTATTCAAAATATAAAGAACTCAAGCCACTCCATAGCAAAAATGAAATGAAATGACCTGAAGTTGTAATGATTAAAGTTACAAACAGACACTTTCCAAAAGAAGACATATGATTGAAAGGTGTATGAAATGCAACCAACTTCACTAATCATCAAGAATATGCATATAAAATCCAAAAGAAGATACTACCTCATATTCCTACTAGAATGCTATTATCAAAAAGATTTTTTAAAATGAGCATTGAAGATACGAAGAAAAGGACTCTCTATACTCTTGATAAAAATGTAAATTTGTATGGCCATTATAGAAAACCATACAATACTTCCCCTCAAAATTAAAAATAACAAGCCTATAATTCCAGAACTTTGGAGAAAGTGGCAAGAGAAACATTATTAGTTCAAGGTCATCCTTAGCTACTTAGTGACTGCTTGTACCATCTAAAACCTTGTCTCAAAAACTAAAAGGAGAAAAAATGAAATCATCATCTCAAATTAAGCTACATATCTGCCAGGAGAAGAATGGATAAAGGTAATGAACTATAAATGTATATGAATGTATACCCAGAGACAATAGAACATGATTTAGCCTTTAAAACAGTAATAAATACTATAATTTGATAACATGTATGAAACTAGAGGAGATCATAGTAAGCAAATTAAACATGATACAGGAAGCTATTTACTGAATCATTTCACTCAAGCCCAACATGATGATGTATGCCTGTAATCTCAGCAATTGGGAGGCAGAATTCTATGAGTTCTAGGCCAGCCTGAAACTACATAGTGAATTCTAGGTCCACCTGGACTAGACCGAGACCCTACATTGAAAAACAAATAAAAAGTTTAGAATAATTTTTTTTTAATTTATAAACTTTATACATTGGGACTTCCAGAGACTGGAATGTTGGCAAAGTGGGGAGAGTGACTTTTAAATGTCACAATTATCTACTTTATCAAATTTTAATAAATTCTGAAGGTCTAGTTATACAATAGAAATCGTTTAATAACTATTGTATGTTTGCAGTTTTAAAAAGGGTTGAAATATTCTCACACTATTAATACAATGGCTATGTTAATTAGCTTTTTTATATGAATCAAGAAACTATATATGTATATATGTTTGAATATCACTTTGAATATCACTTTGAATATCACTTTGAATTCCTTAAATATATACAATTTTTATTATCTGCTATACCCCAATATATTTAGGAAAAGTAGTGTCATTTAAATTATCTCTAAAGTAGCTGTGGTGGCACATATCTAAATCTAAAACTTGGGAAGTGGAGACAAGAGGATTAGGAGTTCAAGTTCAGCTTCAGGTCCATGAGATCCTGACTGAATAAATAAATAAATAAATAAATAAATAAATAAATAAATAAATAAATTTGAAAATATAAAATTATGAGTAATATATCTGGCAATAGACATGCACACTTCCCTCTTTGCTCACCAAGTAATAGACACTACATATTAGGTATGAAGACTCAATCTACAGATGTCAGTTTGCCCATAATTGATCTATAAATTCAAAGAATTTATATCTGAATCTTAGGAGTCACATTTGTAGAACCAGGCCTGCTGATATATGCCCAGTAGTAATTTTAAAAATTAGCAGCTAAAAAGAAAATTAAAATTTTACATACAAGTTCAAAGGACCTAAACAGCTCAGAAAACAAAGGGTGACATTAATGGATGAATTCCCACACCTTTAAGACTTGGTCTAAAGATACAAGAAATAAAGCCATGTGGAACCAAAGTAGTGATGGAAAAACAGATCAGCGGACATGGATGGGTGCTCAGAAATAAATCTGCATTTACTTGAAACATGACTTTTGAACAGAGAGCAGTAGAAAATCAGTGGAGAAAATAGAGAGGCTTTTTCACTGGAAGATTTGAACACCTATTCACCTCCCCCCAAATAATTTAGCCTAAACACAACATATGTAAAAATTAGATCATCATTTTTTAAATTTAAACTCAAATCTTAAACCAGTGTTCAATATCAGTAAGAACACCTTCAAGGTCCTTTGGTGACTGTGTGTGAGGAATGATTTCTTAGATATGATACCATGAGCATCAGCAGCAGAATGAATGAGGAAGCTGAAATGCATCAAGTTTTAACATGCTTGCTTTTCAAAAGACAGTGTAGTGAAGGCCATAGTCTGGGAGAACATATTTAGGATAGATGAGGAATTCTTTAAAAAATCATAGTAACTAAATAATGTAGTATAAAAATGAGTAAAATGTTTGAAGAGTCATTTCATAAAAAACTACAAGGATGGCAGACAAATATGTGAAGATATGTACAATATTGTTACTCGTTCGTAAAATGAAAATTTCTTATATTAAGATAGTATGACACAATTAGAATATATAAAACTGGGCCCGGGAGATGGCTTAGTGGATATTGTACTTACCACACAAATGTGAGTACCTGAGTTCCATTTGATCCCAGTGGATCTACAGCAAGAAGGGAGGTAGAGACAGGAGAATATTCTGGAAAACCGCAGACCAGCTAACCCAGTAAATAAACACAGTGATGAACAAGAGACTCTGCCTCAAACAAGGTAGAGGAAGAACTGATACCCAGTGTGTTGTCCCTGACCTCCATATCCTTATGTGCAGTGGTAGAAATGAAGATAATGTAACAATTTTTAAAAATATGATTTGGTAGTTATTAAAAAGAGCCATGGTAGGGGAGTCATTACCAGTCATTAGCCCCCTCAGCAACAACACACAAAGGAAAAAATAAAAGCTGGCTACCTCTTGTGCAATTCATAACTCCCTACCCCATGGACTGATCCAGTATGCCCACCAAGATGGACCCCCAGTGGGTTGGGGACAGGCAGGAAGGAAATGGGGTACCACCAAACATTTGCTCATATATTGTATCTAATTATTGACAATAAAAATGTTTTTTAAAAAGTCAAACATACTCCAACATAGTGAAGCCATTATAGTCTTGTTATTTAGGTGAGAATATTTACAGTGATTGTTGATACTACCCTACAATGTCAAACAATCTTAATATCCATCAACAGGAGAAAGAATGTACAAACTTGAATATTACTTATCAACACACAGCAATCGCCTATCAATATAACCAACAACCTGGCAAAGTCATAACAATTATGTGACTCAAGGAAGTCAGAAAAAGAAAGGGCTCATACAAATATGACTTAATTTCTCTGAAATTTTGGAAAATGCACAGTAATCTGCAATGGCCCAGGGAGAAGACATGTGTAGGAGGGAAATTTTGGAGATGAAATTTATGTCATTTTGATTGTTGCAATGGGAGTTATTTTATGTCCAGATACATACATGAAAACTTAAGGAAGATATGACCTGATACTTGACTTCAGGGTATCTAAATTATACTTAAGAACAAAAAAATGTATAATTAAACAATGTTATCTATACCCTCAGTCAATATATACTGAGTGCCCATTATTTACCACTCATTTACTTTCTAGATATTGAACAGACATAGTGCTAAGCAAAAAAGATAAAAATACTTACATTTACAGAGCATGTAATTCTTGTTAAGGGATAACAATCCAGACCACACACACACACACACACACACACACACAAATAGATATAGACAGATAGGTAGGTAGGTAGGTAGATAGATAGAGAAAAACAAAGTAGGGAAATTGGCTTTATAATGTTAAGACAACTTTAGGAGAGTGACCAGTTATGACCTTACTGATAAAGGAAATTTGTATGAAGTTCAGAAAGAGATAAGGAAGGGATAGGTGATTAAGAACCAAGAGATCACATCCATAAAGTCTAAAGGAATGTGGTGATCATACTTTAAACTACAGTTGGGAGGCAAATGTGAGGAGTGGAGAAACGAGTAGGAGAAGGTGTAAAAGAACCAACAGAATTTGGATACTTACAGAGCCTTACTGTTTTACTACAGAGAAATAAAACGCTAGCAGAGCATTTGGTAAATTGAGAGCTTTGACTGGAACATTTTTCTTTTGTTTTATGGTTTAGTTTTGTTTTCTGTTTTGAAGTCATGTTGACTAGCATGTCCATCTAACTCAGAATCTGTCAGGTTATAAAGCACTTGCAGGAATGTGCCACTCGAATTGTGAGAGTCACAGAAGTCTATCTTTAGAATAAAGGTGCATGTCACAGTATCCAAGACCCATTGGAAGTGACAATGTGGATATGACATGGGTAAGGCAGGAGCAAAACCAAAGATAATGGAGTGGGTGGGAAATAGAGCAAGAATATATGAAACCATCATCAAAAGGACTTGCCTTCTAACTCACAAACCACCCTACCTTTTGGGAGTCTTGAAATTTTTCTGGCATGTTCAGGGACATTAATGGATTACACTGATTGAAGTCAGGAGGACAGACAGAAAGACATAGAGATAAAAGGGAAGAGATAAACAGCAGCGAGACTATAAAAACACATGAAGCACAATTCAAATGCTTGAGTTTAAGAATAAATGATAATGGAACAAAGTTGTTGGGGTGTTATTATTCAGGTCCTTGCTTTGGACTCTTACTAAAAAGATCTGGTCATTATTTAAAGGCCTCATAAGAATTTTGTCACTCACAATAAACCCAGTGTGTCAGTGTTATTCCATGCAGATAAACAGCCCTAAGATCGAGATATCAAATGCCTTCAGGTGGTAGATCCTTGGTCTGGCCAAGATAGGTTAGGGGCTCCCTTTTGCTGAGCCCATAGGAAAGCATCGTTTGCAAACCTTGTAATATCTGATTACTATTTGTCAACAGTGTAGGATGTGAAGTGATGTGTGTGTTTAGATCTGTTACTTAAAAATACACTAGAAATTCTGAGCTTACTCTCAAATGACTAAAAGTAGACATCCAGGGGTGCCAAAGTCATGAGCTAACCCCTAAGTCACCTGGAAGGCTCAGGGGAGCTTTACAGTCCACCTCCTACTGGATGTGAACAAGACATAAGCTGCTATTGTGTTACACTACTAGCTGAGAGCTATCATAGCAGTTTTTAATGACCCTGACTTGTTGCCTTCCTGTTTTCCCAATGGGCAGCAATTCCAAGGCTTTTGTCAGAATGTGCAAATGCCAGTTTACAAGCAAAATGACTCCAAGAATGAGAGGCTCCATCTGTTACCATGGTGACTCCCCACTGATTCTGGCAATTCAATTTCTTTTGGAATATAGCCATGATATTTAAGTTGTAGCTTATGAAGTATTTTACAGATTAGCTAGAGGCTGCATGATTATCAGAATAGATACTAAATATGTCCTAAATGACACATGATTTATTTTCAATGAATGAAGTATTGATACAAGTACAAGGTATTTAATAAATTCCTATTCTATTTTTTTTCCAAATGATCTCCTTTTAATAGAAAATCCATTGTGCAAGATCCTGGGCTAGTTTTAGAGCTATGAGAGAGATTACAGGTTATCAGCCTTCTGGCAGTATTTTTTAATATTTTATTTTTTATTTATTCATTTTCGAGCTGAGAGATAGGGATAAGGAGATAGGAGATAGGGATAGAAATAGAGAGAGAGAGAGAGAGAGAGAGAGAGAGAGAGAGAGCGCACACCAGGGCCACCACCTTGTGGGTCTGCCTTATGTGGGTTCTGGAGAATTGAACCCGGAGCCTTAGGCACTGGAGGCAAGTGCCTTAACTGCTAAGCCATCTCTCCAGTCCTGGCAGTATTTTTAATAAACTATTTTTTCTCTTAAAGAAAGTTGTAAAAAATGAATGTAGCAGCCAGTTAGTGTTCAGTCTCTTCCTTCTAGTATTTTCAAATTTATCCATGAATATCTAAAATAAACATTTACTCATGATACAGAAAATTTGACCAAAATGTGATAGATGAGCTATAGGCATTACAGATGGAAGGGAATGTGTCTGTCGAGAGCAGTACTTATAAGTGTACTTAGCATTTGAGTACTGAGTTTGGTCGGACTATGAGAAGAAGAGTTGGAGGCAATGTCCTCTAATCCTAGAAGACTAGGCAAACCAAAGAATGAAGTTGAGAAAACAAAAGGCCTGTTCAGGTGACCACGGGTCTACCGTTTCAACCTGAGCACAAGTTTCATACAGTAAGATTCTGGGAGGGAAAGTAGAGAAAAGCTCTGAGACTTGACTTGGGAAATTTTTTTATATACATGATGCATATTTGTTGAAATTTTTCAGAAAAAGAAAATTATGTAATCTGAAGCCACATATAAAAAGGAAAATGCTGGCAGAATTGATTGAATGAAGAAAAGATCTTTGTTGGATATGAGAAACAAATAGACTTTCATTGCATTTTAGCTACCAAAATTTTTAGAATATCACAACAGCTTCAGTTATAAGACAACAGGATGAAATAAACTTGAAAGCAGGGTTTGTTGAAAAGGGTGGTAAAAGGTCACTACAAATTTTGAACCTCAGGACATTGAGAATTTTTAACAAAAGACTATAAATATTGGAGCTGATTGGAGCAAGTCTTCACAGAAAAACTAAGCTCTGTTTTAAATGTTTTGGGTTTGAAGTTACACAGTTTGAGGTCTCACAGGCATCTGAGTGGCATGCCATGGTATCAGTTGTACTAATTGACACTAAAGGCCTGGAAGGTCCCTGATTAGCCACTGGTGGTCACTCCACATTGGGAGGCTGAGGAAGAAGAGTCCTGATGTCCACAAAGAAGAGCAAAAAACAGTGCATGCACAAGTGACAAGGAGAGACAGGCAAAAAGCCAGAAATATTTCTTCAGCATTTTTGATATTTTTCTCTCACAACTTCACAGAACTAAGAATTCC
>PVHP010001112.1:82351-115003 GCA_004024765.1 Zapus hudsonius
TGGGCCAGGAAGACCAGGATGAGTACTAAGATATACAGGATCCCTTGCCACAAGGACTAATACAGACAGCCCACGGAGGAGGATATACAACTGATCAGGGATGGGGAGGGGGGGAATTGGGGAATTCGGGATAACAACGCATGGTTTGCCCACTAAATAATGTAACTCATTATGGACAATAAATATATATTTAAAAAAACATATTTGAAAATGTAATTCTGCTAAAAATGAATTCAGTTAAGAATTATATTGTGTAGAAAGACAAAACACAAACAGAAGTCACAAATATCTCAGTCACAGTGGAAACAATCACAGGACTTTTGTACATTTATAGACTATGTAAACTTATTGCCAGAAATGTTTTAGGTTAGATGGTTTTTGCATAATTTGCTTAAAATGGCATATGTGGCACCTGAGAAATTCCAGAAAAGTAAGAAAGCAACATTCAAGAATGTTAATATTCTAGAACATATTATAAGCTAAGTTTAGCAGAACTACCTCTTTGTTCTGTAACTCTATAGTCTTGGGCCTCATTAAATAACTCTACTTAAATCCTAACTGGTAAAATCTGCTCTTGGTTTATGGAATTGTTAGAAACATTAGCTAAGAAACAAGCATCTGAAACTTTAAAGTGAAGACACCTGGTTAAAAATTACCCACCTGCTTCACACCTGCTCTATTTTTGAGACATCTGCTTGTGCTTTGAGCCATAACTTCTGAATTCCACCTGGCATTTCAGTGTCTTATCTGGGCCTTGGAATTGCAGAAGGCTAGCATGTTCTTTAGTAGTATCATTCCAATATTCCCTCTAGATTATAGCACCCAAGAAATCAAGAGCATTGTGGGACCCTGTTGAGGAACACAGAGAACACAGAGTTAAAGGAAAGTTGAGACTAGCCTGAAACCCTGATTATCTCATTATCAGAGACCAGTAGGAGTTTGGCCTAAGTCTCTTTCCCCCTCCCAGAACTCCAGTCACCTGGTGGCCCCCAGCAAATCCAGATAAGGGCAGACACTTCAAGACCCACGTTTACTGGAGTTCACAAATTCAACTATAAGGTAATAAGAAGCCTGGGCAATGAGAAAGTTCAAAGGTCATAGCTACTCTACAGCTACCACCATCTGTTACATGCCCAGAGTCAGGTTATTTCCGCCACCTGGGGCTGAGAAAGTACCCCAAATTTATCTATGCTGACCAGATATCAGGTTACTGGCCCCTGCCAATCCTTTCATGAGACATCAACACACCACCCAGCCCCCGCCAATCCCCTTGCAGCTTATGCCCCTGCCTCTCCTTCTCCCTTATAAATATAAACACCCTCCTCGAAATAATAAATGAGCTCTTCATGGCAAATGTCTCCCAAGAGTGGCTCACCACTGTCCCAAGACTGTCCACCCAGCTCCGTGGATGAACCAGGGTGTTAGTGTACAATGACCCCTCCAAATCATCCATGAACTACAGAGCATGATCACTTTTATATACAATTCTATATTTTTATGCTTTTAGAAAAAAAAATCTAACATGCATCTCAAACCGCTATCCTGAGTGGAAGTTACCTACCCCATACAACTTTTCTAAGAAAAAAATAATATTTTGTCTAGCTTTGGAAGTTTGGTGTTCAGGCTACTTTTTGCAGAGTGCAGTCTCTGTGAACTCAAAAGGTAGGGACATAAGGATGGGCAGTTCCTTACCATGCATTTATCTGTAGAATGAGCTAAAGTGGGGCACATTGTCATCTAAGAGTTTATTTGGTCATTTTATTCCATCATTTCTCAATGAGGCCAGAATAATGAACTTATTTGCCTGCACATTAGGAAACTAGACTCTCTGGGTCTTGGCTTCTCACATCCAAGTTCTTTAATCTGTTCCTGGAAGAGCTGGCAAATCTTCCCGGTGAAAACTTTGAATCTAGGTAGTGATAGTCATTCCCTTGGAGTTCAAATTTAAATTTACTGCACATCAGTATCATAGTTTGAGTAATACAAAGCCATTTTAATTTCACATTTGTAATACAGTCCTTGTTTGATAAGATTGTTGCTTATTAGTGAATCCCACACAGAGAGAGCTGCCATAGTTTTAGAGATCTCAAAGTCACAGCTTCTTAGCGTAACTGAAGTGAGGGAGGGCAAAGACCCCACCAGCAGAACAGCCTAGGGCTGGCTAGTATTACAGACAGCAAATCAAGGACATGAGCAACAGAGAAGGCAAGAAATGAACTTGTCTACTAGGCCATGATGCATACAACAAAGGGATAAAGACTAAGATCTGTCTTCCAAATGCTTATTTCAGTCTCAGCATTATGTAAGAAAAGGAAATGAAGCCATGAATGGTAGCAATCCACGTTGTGGTCTGGTAAACCATTATTATGGTTGACTATTGAAGGATGGGCCACACACCAAGAATGTCTCTGTAGCTTATAAGGTAGTTTTGTCCTTTATCTTAAGATCCTTTACAATTACCTTATCATTGCTGGGACAAAATCCAACCACAAGAAGCTGATGAGAAAAAGAAGTGTTTACTCAATTTACAGTTTTCAGGGAAAGTTTTATCAGCAGATAAAGCAGAGGCAGAGGCATCATATCTTGCCATAGCAGCTGGCAGAAAGTAGCAAAAAATGAGCTAGATCTGGCAAGGGGTGCCTGGATAATAACAACCCAAAGCCCACCCTCAAAAACACAGCTCCTCCAGCAAGATTCCACCTCAAGTATTGCCACCCGCTAGCTAGGAACAAGTTCTTGAAAGAACATGAGGCTACTACTGGTGATACCTTACACAACCACCACAGTGCTCATCAATCAGACCTGTGGTTCTTGAAAGCCAAAGTAACTATCTGGGAGAAAGACTCACAAGGACTTAAAATGTCAACCACAAAATGGAATTAGCTAGGCTAGAGTCTAAGCTCCCTTCGGTTAGTGCCATTAAACCCCCAAGTCTCTTTCTAGCACAGAGTTAAATGCACACAAATTGCACTTGGCATATGACTTCCAAGTGTAAAATGGCTTAAAAGCCCAGAAAATTAGCTCATAGTTGATATCAAGTAGAAAGATTTAGAAGACAAACCTGATGCTCTTAACTGTCATCTCAGAAGTACATGTCAACTTTTCTGCAGTAATGACTCCTTCAGTGCTTGACATTTTCAGCCTCTTGCTCCAGCTTCCCTGTGTCCATTCTTTCTTCCCTCTGTATTTCTTGGGTTCTCTGAAGAAGGCACAACTGTGGATTTTGGGGTGTTATAACCCAGGCACCCATTGCCAGCATTGGATTTTGTACAGATAAGGAGGAAAGAAAAATTCTTCTGGAAATTCTTTCTCTAGCTAAATTTCCAGACTCAAATAGTCATAGGGAATTGAAAGGTATTCTTCCCTGTCAAATCAGGCTCCAACATGCAAGAAAAGAGCCATCCCAGATGAGGGAAAACATATGTAGTGAATTGAATTTGACATCTGTATTGTCTTCTTTAAATAGCACAGCTCAGGAAATCTTTTGGTCCAAGATTTGATTTTTATATGAAATTAAATATTATTCCTCTATTGGACTATTACCATGCACACAAACACATAGAACAGCAAATAGAGCTAAAGGTCTCCTTAATAGGAAATGAAATACTTGAATTAAAACTTCAATAATTTGGTAGATAGTTATCCTGTTGATAACAGGTTGCTTTTCCAAATAACAATTCAACTCATGTCATGATTATTATTGCAGTCAGTGTGAACCAGTTTTAGCTTGATTCCATTAAGTAAACTTAATCAGTCTACACAGATATCACAAAATTGCTCAGGTAATCCTGATAGTTAGAAGACAAAACTTGCAAACCTGTCCTGACTCCCTGTGCTCCTATAATATAGAAAGTTCAGCTTTTAGAAAATTTGGCCAAAGTGTAAGTATATTGGCATCATGCCTCAAAATTCTTCACAAATAAATACCATCCATACCTTTTTGCTAGGCTTGACTTTCTCTGGATTCTTGGAAAGGAGCTTCTAGTTTACTGAACCTGAGTTATACTTCTATTGCCTGGCAGTTAGGAAATGCAGAATACAGGAGGCTGTGTCTACTTCAAATAACCTAATGAAAGAATTAGATAACTTTCCATAATCTATGTAAAATGAGGTCTAGGGATGGAATTGCTATTCTGTTCATCAAACTATGAGGATTGCTACAGCTTATTTTAATAATTTCAGAAAATATAAGTTGTCTCATTACCATCATCATCATAATTGACATTAAAGAAATCACTTGTGTGCTAGTTTTATACTTATATTTTCCCTGTGCTACTCACACTCTTATCAATCTTATAGTTACCATTAATGCACTTTTACTGGCAGAAGAAAGAACATTTATATCCCATGGACTAGTCCAGCAAGCCTACGTCGAAAGGCCCCCAGCAGGGTGGGAACAGGAAGGAGGGAAATGGAGATACTACCATAAGACTTGCTCATGCTATGTATTTAATTATTTACAATAAATATGGGGGAAAAGTAAAAAAAAAAAAAAAAAAAAACACAAAGTGTGGATGCCATACTCAAGATTGCACAACTCATAAATGGCAAAATAATCTTTGTATAATTCCAAGTAAATGAAACCTTGTGCATACAATACACATGGGATTGATCCCTCTGATACTATTAGGCTATATTGTTCATTTCAAAATATATTATATTAATGACATACATTTATTGGCTGAGAATTCTTTTGATCATAACTGCACTGATAGGTACTTGGTATTACTGAACAAATGCAGATATATCACAGCTTAATTAAAAGACAAGGTAACAGAAGAAGGGATCCTTCCCTCTGTCTGAGCCTTGTGATGAGCTAGGCTGGTTAGTCTGGCCAACAGCTCACTGTGGGAGGTAACCCATTTCTGAGCCTTGGATCTAGCGACTGAAGTCCATGGTTGTAAGGTTGAGCTTTTTCCACCTTCTCTCTAGACTGTACCTCCTCCCCCTTTATTGGTGGTTATGTATTATAGAAAACTAGTCAGAGTGAGCATTTCCCTAGCACTGATTCTTAACACTCTTAATTTTTGTGCAATTCCCTGCCCACCCTCTACCCCAGACCCCTCCCACCCCAATGACATTCTGACTCTCCCCAACCCATTGAGAAACCCTTTGTTTTTCCACCCCATTTTTCTCTTTCCTGGTCTAACTGTAGTTTTATGCCCACATTTCTGGTGTTAAACATCATTTTCACTCATCTCCACTTGATCCCAGGTAGGAACTTTATATGAGAGAGTATGTGTGGTGTTTCTCTTCCTTTGTCTGTGTGACCTCACTTAAAATGATTTTTTCCAACTTATTATAGTCAGCCACATAACCCTTGGATGAATCTCCAAATCAGGCACAGTTTATGGGAGGAAAAGATTTATTTAAGCTACAGATCAAGGGAAAGTTCTATAATGGTGAAATAGGTTGGCCTTCTTTCATAGGTCTAGACAGAGAGAAAGAGACGCAATCACCAACACTACACACACACACACACACACACACACACACACACACACACACACACCCCAAAAAGGCAGGGGGAGGAAATAGATTTCCTTCCCGTCGATATAGCTTAGGGTGGGGTCTTATAACCCTTCCCCAGAATTGTTGGATCCCCAAGTCTGAAATTTCCTTCCTGCATTGGAAGGGATGTTTGCTTCTTGCTCCCAGAGCCTTCTCACATCCTGCCCGTACTGAGAGGACCATCTTCCTGTAAAACAACCCAGAGACCCATCCAAGATTACTAACAGGTCAAAATGACAATGTAATTTAACAATCAAAAAATTCTATCTTTATTACAGCAAATTTCATTATTTCATTTTCTCTTACCTCTGTGTGAAACTCCACTGTGTCTATGTGCCACATCTTCATTATCCATTCATCAGTTGATGGGCATCTGGGCTGATTCCAGTTCCTAGCTCTTGTGAATAGAGCAGCCACAAACATGGCTGAGCAAGTATCTGTAGTAGAGTGGCGTCCTTAGGGTATATGCCCAGGAGTGGTATAGCTGGGTCAAAGGGAGATCTATTGTCATCTTTTTCCGGAGTCTCTATACTGATTTTCTTAGTGATTGTATAATTTTCTCTCCCACCGTCAAGGGGTAAGGGTTCCTCTTTCCCCACAGCCTTGCCAGCATTTGTTTACCATTGACTTTTTGATGTATGCCATTCTGACAGGAATGACATGAAATCTCAGAATTGTTTTCTATTTGCATTTCTCTGATGAATAAAGATGGAAAACTTCTCCTGAAGGGTGTAGTGATCATTTGTGTTTCTTTCTTTGATTATTCTCTGTTCAGTTCTCTACCCCATTTTCCTGATTGGGTTGTTTGATTTTTTATTGTTTAGATTTTTGAGTTCTTTGTAGATTCTAGATATTAGACCTTTGTTAGAGGTATATCTAGAGAAGATTTTTTTTCCCATGCAGTAGGATGTCTATTGACTCTTGATGGTTTGCTTATATGCACTGTAGCTCTTTAGATTCATGAAATCCCAGTGGTTGAATAATTATCTAATTTCCTTGGCTATTGGTGTCTTATTTAGGAAATCTTTCCCTATGCCTTTTTCATGGAGTATTCTATTTATTCTTCTAGATTGTTTAGAGACTAAGGTTTTATATTAAGGTCCTTAATGCTGGTGAAGTGGACTTTTGAGCAGAGTAAGAGAATTGAATCTAATTTAATACTTCTATATGTGGTTAACCAATTTCTCCAGCACCATTTGTTGAAGGAGCTATCTTTTCTCCAGTATGTATTTTTGATCCCTTTGTTAAGAATGATGTAGCTATAGTTGCTTGGTTTTAAAGACTGGTTTTCTATTCTCTTCCATTGATATGTGTGTTTGTGTGCCAGTACCATACTGTTTTAGTTAGTATATCTTTGTAATATATCTTGAAACTAGGTATGGTGACGCCTCCAGGTGGATTTCTTTTGCTGAGGCTATTTTTGGCTAGCCAAGGCCTTCTGTTCTTCCATACTTATTTTGAGGCAATTTGTTTTTATATCTGCTATTATTTTAATTGAAAGTGCATTGAATTTGCATAATGATTTTGGTAGGATGGCCATTTTCCCAGTGTTAATTCTTCTAATCCATAAGCATGGGATGTCTTTACATCTTCTTATACCTCAGTTTCTTCTTTCAGTGTTTTTATGTTTTCTTTGTATAGGTTTTTCATTTTCTTGGCTAGTGATATTCCAAGGTATTTACATTTTTGTTGTTATTGGAACTGGGATAGACTTGTGTCTTTCTCTGAGTGTTTATCTTTGGTAAATAGGAAGGCTAGTGATTTTTCTGTCTTGATTCTGTATCCTACCACTTTACTGAATGAATGAATTTATCACCATTAAATGTTTTTTTTAGGTGAAGTATTTTGGGATATATATATATATATATATATATATATATATATATATATATATATATATATATATATATATATCATGTCATCTGTAAATAGGGCCAATTTGAGTTCTTCCTTGCCAATCTGTATCCCTTTTCATTTGTATCTCTTTTCTTATTGCTTGAGATACAACTTGGAGAATTATATTGAAACGCATTGGTGTGAGTGGGCACCCGTCTGTTGTTCCTTAGTTGGAACACTTCAAGTTTTCCCATTTAGGATAATTTGGGGCCTTAGGTGAATTATAAATGGCCTTTATTATATTGAGATATGTTCTCTCCAGAGCTTTAATCATAAAAGGGTATTGCATTTTTTTCAAAGGCCTTTATTGCATTTACTGAAATAATCATGTTACTCTTGTGTTTAAGTTTATTTATGTGGTAAATTACATTTATCAAATTCTGTATGCTGAACCATCCCTGCATCCCTGGGATGAAACCTTCTTGATGGAGGTGGGTTATCTTTTCAGTGTGTTTTTGGATTTGGTTTTTAAGGATTTGATTAAAAATTATTGCACCTAAGTTTATTAGTAATACTGTTTTATAATTTTCAAGTTTTGTTGTGTCTCTTTTTGAAAAGCATGCATTTTATGATACATTCACTACTATTGACATGAAACATTTGTTTGAGATCAATTCCATTGCTAAGCACAGTTTAGAAATATACAAAATCATAGGAAGAGTCTCTCACTGAGTAGTCCAGACGATTCAGCTTAGTGGTGGTTTTCAGGTTGGTTATCTTGTCTTCACACACAGTAAAGAATGGAGAGGAGGCAGGGTTTGCTGTTTTGTCTGGTGTACAAATGAGAACTTTGCTGCAGTTAATACAGGACTAAACTGGAAGTTAATTTTTCTGATTTTTTTTAACACTTAATCGTGTTTCTTTAGACTAACAGAGTCCTAGATTGTCTGGAAGATGCTAATAGCACTCTGCCATGTGATGTGCTTTCATCCTATCACTACAACCTTTCTCATGTAAACAAGGTGGAAAATAACACTCAGCTCACATGCTTTCAGGAGAGATAAGTGAAATAATGACTAGAAAACCTTGCATTTAGCATTGGTGGGGACTTTTCTTTACCCATCCCTTTTTCTTTAATGACTACTTTTACAATATTGTAGAATGAAACAGTTTATGAAGAATAATTATTATCATGGCTAAAAGTTGCACTGTTGTGAATTAACATAATATATGTATACTAAAAATAATTCAGCACGTTTTTAAATATATTTATTGTCCATAATGAGTTACATTATTTAGTGTGCAAACAATGAGTTGTTATCCCCAATTCCCCAATGCTCCCCCTTCCCATCCCCAATCAGCTGGATATCCTCCTTCGTGGGTCCTCTGGATCAGTCCTTGTGGCAGGGGACCCTGGATAGCCTAGTACTCAGCCCGGTCCTCCTGGCCCAAGTGTGTTGTTACTGAGGGGTGCCATGCCTCTGGATAGTCTCCCCCACCATGGGTCTCACAATCTTTCCACCCCCTCTTCCCTGAGTCGTGGTGGGTGAGTATTAAGGCTGCTTTAATGTTGTGAGCTTAGAGGTCTTTGTGTCGAAAATTGTTGGTTTCTGTCACCCTGTCTTATCCTGTGTTGATTGAATGGCTGTGGCTGTGGGTCCCTTGTTCGTCCAGTCATACTCTGCGGGATTCCATATGGATCCTCCATGATATGGCTGTGGTGGCTCATCTCTTGCCAGGATCTCAGCTATCTGTCTACGGTCGGATGGTAGGATTAGATGGGCCACAGCTCTCTCACTGCATCCTGAAAAATACAAACACATTCTCCATCAGAAAGTAATATCAGTCTAGGTTAACAAATATACACAATTCTGGATTACCAAGATTCTATTTTTAGTAGCCTCACCGTCATTCACTTCCATAGTGCATCTTTTCTTGTGAGCCCAAGACTACAGGATCTAGTGCCTATCATCCTGAATCCCCAGTTCCAGTCAAGGGCTCCCCCTCCCTAAATGGAATATTTGGCTGAATTTAAAAGCTGTTGATTGTCTCCCCCAGGCCCAGGTTTCTCCATTGCATGAGTGCTCCTTTCTTGGATCACTGTTCTCTCCCAGTAGGAGGTATGGTCAGCCTATTCATGGCCTCAGACTGTGTTTCATGCCAGTGGTCTCTGTTTACTCCAGTTGTCGTTGATCAGCTTCCCCTGGCAGCTTGTGCAGTGCCTTCCAGCACTACACTAATTACCACCTTGGGGCTGGTTATCATTCTGGACCTTGAAGGGTCTCTTGATGCTGATCGATGGCATTCTGTGGTTTCTTCAGCAACAGGGTTTTGCCTCAGGCATTCAAGGCATTCAAGGGCTTTGACAGAATTCTGTCTTGTTTTTTGGAACCTCATGGGTCACTGTGGTCAACAGCTCAGTGAGGGAAGGAACCGGTGATTGGGACCAGGGATTGTCAGACGGATCAATTATTCACAGGCTTAGACTCTCTCCCCTACTACTCATGGCCCCTCTTGCCAATCAACACCCAGTACTTGCTCAATAGGTTACAGTATCCTCCTGAGGATTTTAATTTTTTGAACCTAATTTGGTTTAGCCTCATGCTTGAGCCATTCCCCTCCCCCATCCCTTACCCCTCATTCATAACCTCTCACTTCTTTCTACTAGTCTGCATAGAGTTTACAGTTATCCTGGTTAAGGACCGCATATGAGGGAGAATATGCAGCATTCGAGTCTCTGTTCTTTTGAGTGTTCACTTAGTAAGATCTGCTCAAAGTCAGACCATTTTTTCCTAAATTTTGATATGTCATTTTTCCTTTCAGCTGAGTAGAATTCAGAGCCGAGACATGTCTCCAGCCCTGCTGTGTGTTTCTGGCACAAATTGGACAAATGCGGTTTATAAAACTGAATGAGGTGTATATGAACACTTATCAGTTACATCAGACTTTTCATAAATTATGCTTTGCTACTTTATATCACCAGTTTGGCCCTACACCCTAGATCACATAATCACTCCTTCATATCATTAATCTTAATCAACACTATCAAAAAGACATCTTCATCTTTACTGAAGTGTTCATTTCTCTGTCTATCTACTATATGGGTTCATACCATTATTCATTGCACATTTGTACAATCATTATTCATTCATCAATAAATTTTGACAATTCAAAGCACTACTAACGCAGGATTTTGGGTCCAGGGAGCAATTAAATTCCACAGAGAAGCAGGAGATCCTAGGCCCCGTGTTGCTTTCAGCTATCTTGGATAAGACTAGATCAGACATGGGTTCTAGTGTTCCCTGGACTGGCAAGGTGGCATCCATGTTCCCTGTGGGCCTCTATCCCTGGCTAATTTCCTATAAATAAAACTATCTTGGTCCTATTCCTCCTTCACTAGTATGTGTAGGAAATGCAGTGATATAAGTTCAATATGCACTTCATTCAGGGAGAACTGACTGTCTATTCTGAACTGATCTTTGAATCCCATGATGGTATACAAGCTTTGCAGGAAAAAAAAATGGTTGTTAGTAAATGTTAAGAAAATGAATGAATGGTATGAATTTTTCATTTAGTCCACAATATTAAGATTGGCAAAGTTAACAAGATGATCTGGGACTTCAGGAAGATCATACTCTGTGGTGGAGCATGCAAGTGTTACATATTGTAATAGATGAAAATATTTCTATAAGCACACACGCTGGTAAAAGATTCAGCTCTGGTTTGGGGAGATGCTTTGACTTTCTGTCCTCAGAGAAAGCATGATTGTATCATCCACTGTGTATAGCTGGAACCCATTTAACACAAGTATAAGAGATGAATAGATACATTCACAAAATAAATAAGAGTAGGGTTAACTTGATTAACTTCAATTTTTTAAAATTTATTGTTTATTTTTGAGAGAGAGAGAGAGAGAGAGAGAGAGAGAGAGAGAGAGAGAGAGAGAGAGAGAGAGGGCATGCAAGGGCCTCTAGCCTCTGCAAACAAACTCCAGACACCTCATGCATCTGGCTTGATGTGAGTATTGGGGACTCGAACTCAGGTCCTTCTGCTTTGTAGGCAAACACCTTATCCACTAAGCCATCTTTCCAGCCCGCTTCAGTTTTTTATCCTAACATAACATTATAACAGTATAATCTTGGAAACGATTGACTCTATTCCCTTACATTTTCTTTCTCTTTATTTTCACTTACTGGTGAATAAACAACATGAGAACAATTTGGAACAAATCTTAGAGTGAGCACAAATAATTAACTTGGTTTTCTTTTTCTTTTCAAACATTATGTTGCTCATTTCATCACTCCAATGTCATAAGTTAATTTTCTAAAAAACATTTTTTCAATTAGGTTTATTTTGCCTTCCATAGTGAAAGTAGTACTATTTTAAAAATTGGGGTAGCTGGTGAGATTTATCAGGTTTTAAAGGTTCCTGCTTGTAAAGCCTTCTGACCTGGTGAGGGTTTGATTCACCAATACCAAGTATTAAATTCAGATGCCCAAAGTGGTGTTGTAGAACTTTGTGTCCAGAATTGATTAAATTCCATAAAGAAACAGGAGACACCAGGCATTCTCTGGCTCTTCTTGTTGATATAATCTTATGTCTCTTTGCTCAACATATACTAAGCCTCAAAGCTCTGGTTCCTCAGATGAACTAAAGGGCATGTTTTGTGGGCTGTAATATTAAATTGTAATTGTAGATTGGAGTGTTTCAGTTTTTGTTAATCCTGCTGGAGCCATCGAGTTTGATTATATAATAGTAACATTGTGCTTGAATATTAAGTCAGTCCACTATATCGGGGTTCTGTTTGGAACAAAGGGGGAAAAAGAAAGCACAGCTCTTGCTTAATTTTATTTCTCTTCTAAAGATGGCTTTGAGCAGCTGGCAAATTTGGGCTGGCACAAAACCTCATGCCAGGTTGGGCTTGGACCCAGATGATCCTGAAAATAACCCTTTAATAAAGTAAATATTGCTAAAGGAAGTCCAATCCTTTGGAGCACCCACATGCCAAATAGTTAATATGCCTGCTCTTTCCTATAGCTCAGTGCATGAGAAAAGAAGTTTGGGTAAAAGGGACCACTTTATGTTGTCCACTCAGGCCTCTGAAATTTCCCTAATGAGACAAAACTCCTTGAGCCCTAAGAGGTTTCTATCAGCCAGCCTGTACCTTAAATGTGAACTTGGATTTTTGTTGGTTTTTAAAAATGAAGATTCTATCTTTCTCATGTTTGTATCAATGCCATTTAACAGTCTGACATACATTAGGGACTCAATAAATGACTTAAATCAATTACTTAATTAATCTCTGAATGAGTCAATGAATAATTTAACTAATAACGTAACATTTCCCTCTAAGGCCAAAATAGCAACAGTTAAAAGAATTGACTTTGTGAGTTCTATTAAAACATCTGACAAAAGACAAACCAAATAAAAGCAAGGATGTATAAATGCAAATGGAATTTCAGGACAATCTGATGGGATTCCCACAGGATCATGCATAATCATCTCCTTCTGGATATTAGCCTGGGGTTCTGAAATATGTTTTAGAATTTGGATGCTATTTGAATCTTGTGGAGAATATTTATTAGGAAAGAACAATGTATTAGGCATTGTGATGAAAGCCTATGATCCTGCACTGAACAGTCATGCGGGCAGGGGTGAGAACTTGCTTAGCTTCAGTCTAAGCTTGCTTCTGCCTTCTGTGGGCTCTGGTTCCATCATTAGCTCAGCATTCAAAGCCTTCACTATGTAGTCTGTGTTTATCCTATGTGTGCCTCATCAAGTGGCTTGACATTGGCCCAAGGGAGTGTTCAGCCACAGAGCTCATGTCTCAGATTTCGGCATGATTGTCTAGGAACAAGTTCTCAGGAGGACTCTCATAGCTCACATGCAATGTTAACAGAATTACTGTCTTGAGCTCCTCCAGCCCAAATTTCTTCCTGATCTTGTTTTTTAATATATATTTATTGTCCATAATGAGTTACATTATTTAGTGGGCAAACCATGCGTTGTTATCCCAAATTCCCGAATTGCCGCCCTCCCCATCCCCGATCAGCTGTATATCCTCCTCCGTGGGCTGTCTGTATTAGTCCTTGTGGCAAGGGATCCTGTATATCTTAGTACTCATCCTGGTCTTCCTGGCCCAAGTGTGTTGTTACTGATGGGTGCCATGCCTCCAGACAGTCTCCCCCACCACGGCTCTCACAATCTTTCCGCCCCCTCTTCCGCTCAGTTTCCTTCCTGATCTTTTTCTGATTCCAGCCTTTCCATCTACCTGTTGCCCTCTGGCTAGAGGTCCAAGCTCATTCCTGCTTCATACTTTTTGTTTCCACTTCTGAGTTGCTTTAGGAGTCAAGTGGGGAGAAGTTAGAGAAATGAAAGGAGACCTATGTCATTTCTCCACACTCTTGGGATCCTGTGATCACAGAAAAAGGTTCCCTTCTTGAGAGAGTTAAGATTCTCCTGCCCAGCTCTTATCACCTGTGCACCTGTGATCCTTCTTTACAGGGATGGATGTTGCAGCAGGGGCATGCAGTTAGATGAAAAAAAAAAGTACAAAAGAGAATTTCCTCTATCTCTGACTTAGGGAATTCATTTCTACTTCTCTGTTTAGAAATAAGACTTTTGTAGACTTTAGAGAGCTTGCTTTATATGTACATGATGTAGAGTTCAAGGTTGATTACTGATTTGTACTACAGTACTCATCTAGCTCTTTGTTATTCAATCCAAGGATTTTTGCCTGTTTTCCAGGGGAGAAATAGAATAGAATATTCTTGTCCCACCTTGATTAGACCATAATATTTCCTAGGTATTTTTATTAGATAGTGAAAAATGCATAAATTTGCTTAAAGAAACTAGCTAGTCTACCTGAACAACAACAGAGACGGCCAAAAACCATTATAAATTGTAGTTGTCATTTAGTTTTGCTTAAATGAGTACATTTCTACAAAGGGATAATCTTTTCTGACAATTTGAGGACTGGACCTCGTGTATTAAGTGAAACTTGTGGAGGCGGCCGCCTATCGTCCATCTGGTGTCACTTATGTCACTTATGGACTCTGTTTTTGTTAGTAGTCACAATCATGTGTCACATCCAATGCTAAAATACAAAAATTGCATCTGACACCAGCACAAAACTCTTGTCCTCAGGAAATACAAAGTGTACTAGAAACCAATGACAGGCTGTCAGCAGAGATATCAAAGAACAAAGCAGAGATTTGATTCTACTTACTACAGGTAGATCTGTGTGGGATGCCTACTGTAATGACAGGATCTAGTACTTATACACTATAGGAAAACAGAGCAGAAATAAATTCCAGATCAGGAGAGAGTTGTGAATAATTTTAAGTACAGATTAACTCTAGAGACCACAAGAAATGTTAAATTAGAATATCCAAGTTTTCCTATATGCCAGATTCTTAGTGAACAGAGGCCCAGATATGCATAAGAGAAAAAGTTTATTATAAAGGTAAGAATCTCTGAAGGTCATGTGTTTAGAGTATAATGCACAAGAATGAAATAAATTGGGGCTGGGGAAATGACTCAGTGATTAACAGTGCTTGTTTGCAAATCCTGTTGGCTCAGGTCCAGTTCCCAGGCTGCTACAAAAAAAATGTAGCACAGGCAACTAGCATTGGCAAAAGGCCCTCCCACAACTAAACATGCACAGACACAGACACACACACACACACACACACACACACACACACACACACACACACAAATAAAAATTTAAAAACAATAATGAAACAAATTGAGGGTAGACTAAGAAAGCCATCAGAGGTCATATCAGAAGATACTTAGTTACAATGTATTATCGATTGAATTTTTTAACATTAAATTATGTCTAGTTTAATGTATTAAAAAGGGTAGGATTACTTATTTGAAAATACTTCTAGGTACATTCTTCTTGTTTATGATTATTTATATTCATATACTCAAAATATGTGTCTTTTGAAGAAATCCTATGATACAACATTTGCTAAGAAATAAATGCATACACTGAGCATGAATATTTTATTCTTTTTAGATAATGGAAGAATGTATCAAATAATCATTGTTTTTTTTTAAAAAAGAAATAATAATTCTTAAACCTGGAAAACTAAGGGAAAAAAAAAACCCACCCATAACTTTGCTCCTCAGCACATCAGCTTCTGCTAGGACACAATATGTTTTTTTTTTAAATGTCAGATGCTTTTTATTTTATTTTATTTTTTAAGTCTTAAATATATATATTATTTTCCATAATGAGTTACATTATTCAGTGGGCAAACAATGAGTTGTTATCCCCAATTCCCCAATCAGCTGGATATCCTCCTCCGTGGGCCGTCTGGATCAGTCCTTGTGGCAGGGGACCCTGGATAGCCTAGTACTCAGCCCCGTCCTCCTGGCCCAAGTGTGTTGAAACTGAAGTGTGCCATGCCCGTGGATAGTTGCCCCCTCTTCCGCATAGTTCCCTGAGTCGTGGTGGATGAGTAATAAGGCTGCTTTAAGGTTGTGAGTTTAGGGATCTTTGTGTCGAAGATCATTGGTTTCTGTCTCACTGGCTTATCCTGTGTATATTGAATGGCTGTGGCTGTGGGTCCCTCGTTCCTCCTGTCCTTCTCTGCGGGATTCCATATGGATCCTCAACGTTATGACTGTGGTGGCTCCTCTCTTGCCAGAATCACAGGTATCAGCCTATCGGTTGGTAGGGTTAGATGGGCCCCAGCTCTCTCTCTGCATCCTGAAAAATACAAGCACAATCTCCATCGGAGAGTGTGATCAGTGTAGGTTAACAAATATACACATTTCTGGTTTACCTAGATTCTATTTTTAGTAGCCTCCCCGTCAATCGCTCCCTAGTGCATCTTGTCTTGGGAGCCCAAGAGTACGGGATCCGATGACTATCACCCTGAATCCCAAGTTCCAGACAAGGGGTCCCCCTCACTAAGTGGAAAATTGGCCGAATTTGAAAGCTGTTGATTGTCTCCCCCAGGCCTAGGCTCCTCTGTTGCACAAGTGCTCCTTTCTTGGTTTGCTGTTCTCTCCCAGTAGGGGGTGTGGTCAGCCTACTCATGACCTCAGATTGTGTTTCCTGTCAGTGGTCTCTGTTTACTCCAGCACTACACTAACTGCCTTCTGGGAGCTGGATATCGTTCTGGATGTTGAAGGGTCTCTTGATGCTGGTCGATGGCATTTTGTGGTTTCTTCAGCAACAGGGTTTTGCCTCATGCCTAGGGAGGGCACCCAAGAGCTTTGACAGAATTCTGTCTTGTTGTTGGAATCTCATGAGTCACTTTGGTCAACAGCTCAGTGAGGGAAGGAAACAGTGGATGGTTTTTATATAGCTATACAAAGTTCTTAATGTTTCTTTGGCAGTGGAATATAATGGAATTTTACAAGTATACAAAAAGCTACCTGTGTGTACATAGTTGACTGACAAAATTCTCTACCACCCAGAACCCTAATTAATTGACAAAATCAGCTACCTCATATTATATGATTTCCAAATAAAAAGAGAAAGATAAAGGTGTAAGCACACATACATACACACAGAATTCTGTAACTCACAGAGTATCATGGCCTGATCATCAGCCAATCCACAGTACCATGTACAATTGTAAATTGCCATGTACAATTTAGTGATGAAAAAAGTCCTGAGAAGTTCTATTGAAGTACAGCTGAAGTGTAACAATACAGAAGAAATTGCTTAACCCTCTGCTATTGCAAATATAGTTGGTGCTCTTTTCTAAGATGAGTCTTTTCCCCATCCACCAAAAGTAACTACTTTGTATCTATGAAATTAAGCAGAAAACAAGCAAACAAAACCCAGTGCTGGTGACAAATCTACAGCAAAGTCACTTCTTCATTCTTCACAAAGACTGAAATCATTTTCCAGAACCAGGGAAGAGCGAGAAGAATTTCACCTCTTTCAAAGCCTTTTGGTTGACTATCACTATCAGTTCTGTGCTTTTGAAATACTACTCTCTAAGGATCTACACTGGAATATATAAATGATACAGGAAAAGATGGGTCAGTAAAATCTCTTAAAACGTCATCTCAATAACTCAAGAAAGAAATTAGCAAGTTATCTGGGATTATTATATGAGGACCAGATGAGAGAATAGGATTTAGCTAGGGAAACACTTGACATCTCTGTATGTACAAATATGGAGAGACTATCAAGCACTCAGTACACGATTAAAAACAAGATATGGAAAAGTATGCTCCCATTTACAGCTTGATATGTGACATAATTATCATTGAAACTGATGAAGTTTGAAAGATCATGAATTAAAATAATGAATATCCCTACTGGGAAATACTGAATGCCCAGGGACATAAGACAATCACAGATTTTTCATTTTATAATCTTTTAACCTTTGACTTTGGTATTGAAATAAGAAATATGTGGATATCTAAATTATTGAGACATTCCAAAAACCCAATTTGGGAGGGGTGTGACAGAAGGAAAAGGGACAGTGATTCAAGTGGAATGAAATTTAGAGAGAATTATTTTTTTCTAAATGTTGATTTCTGGCATGTATCAGAATATTCTGAAAGTTCAATTAGATTTAGATTTCAAAACTGTAACACTTGCTTACAGGAGTAGCCTATGAAGCAAACTACCTCTTCAATTCTACTGCTATCGAGTAGGTGCATAATAATGGGGAAATTAGTTCATTGCTGTATGTCAGATTCCTTCATTATAATGTGCATATCTCATCAGTCTTGTTATAAAGATGAACTGAGTCAATAGTTGCATTGTATGGATAACAGTACCTCACTCTGTGGTAGCATTGGGGAGTTCTCATTTATATTACATTTGAAACACTGAGAAAGGTAGAGAATTATAAGATGATTAATGGTAGAAACAGAGAACAGTGAAATTTTAAAAGCATGATCAGGAACTCAATAAGGAGTCTGATGTCTGAGAAAGACCTAACCAATTAATTAGTTCTATGTTTGATTTTCAACATGTTCTAAATCTGAGTACACCCTACCTTCTCTGCTACTGTCACTGTAAACAAGCAATGCCACCAATATGTTTGGACAGGTCTATTGTTTTAGCTAAGGTAACATCTCCCTGATTAATAACTCGAACAACATATTTTATTACTCACATATACACCAACTAGTTTTCCACTTCTAAGAAAATAATCTTCTATCCTAGAAAAATATATAAGTATTTAAAAGTAAAGATTGGAGGATTCTGTAAAAGGCAGTGCTATTTTGCCTTATCTTGTTCTTAGTAGATTAGAGGTGTGCCCTGCCAATCCACTCTAAGGATTTAAAGAGCAAGACTGGACTACTATTTTAGTCTTATTTTTCTCTAATGCTTCATATCCCATCTTTTAGAATTCCTACTCTCTAAACTTTCAAATATAATCAGAACTCTTCCTGGACATTTCCACCAAGACATCTCTTAGAGGACTCTCTCCCACTTTCATTCTATCTCCCTTGTAGCAAAGTAAAATACTTTAATAAAAATATACACTCCACAGCCTGGATCCAGTTCTCATGTCTGACATCCTTCTCCTTTTTCCCTTTCTTTTAATTTTAAAGAACATATTAGACATAGACCCATTTGTTCAAGCTAGTGCCTCTGCCTAGAACATATGAAAAAAATTAATCAGACCATAACTAATAGGACCATTATTGGACAAGTTTCATTAATGTAAAGTCTGTGTTTAAGTCTTCTATCATTCCCTCTAGATCATCAACCACTCAGCTTCATGTATACTATGATTTCAATAAATGTTATTGAATTAATTCATGCACGTGTGGAGTTTAAATGGTATATTCCATGACTTCTAAGTAATATAGCTTATAGAAAATGTATGTTTTAAGCCTGGAAGTGGTGAGTGGATAAATTATCCAATAATTAAATTGAGGCCAGATGGTCCAGGATCTAGTTTGCTCAGATAAGAAGACATAATTCTTGGAAAACTAAAGATTTGTTGAGGACTTCTGAACCAAGCATGTATAGTATCATAAAGGATAGTATGTCATTAATATAAATATGTAATCTGGAAAGGCAATGCTATTGTGGCCGTAGTTATTTGCACAGGTGAGTCTTGGTATTGGTGTGAATTAAGATCTTTCTTCAAGGAGTTGCAAGACAGGCTTGAAAACAGAAGACAGTAGTTAAAGGCAGCATGTCAGGATCTCTTGCTTTGATTCACCTCTACTTCTAAATTGGACAAGCTGCTCCTAATTGTTAAAGATCCATTAATGCAGCAACAGTGAGAACTATGCTTATAAGTGAATCCCTGATTTATTTCCCATCAGGCTCTCTGACTCTGAGAACACATCATGTTCAAGATTCTAAAATGGGCTTTGTGATCAACGCGATCTACTCCATGGCCTATGGGCTCCACAACATGCAGATGTCCCTCTGCCCAGGCTACGCAGGACTCTGTGATGCCATGAAGCCAATCGACGGGCGGAAACTTTTGGACTCACTGATGAAAACCAATTTTACTGGAGTTTCTGGAGATATGATCCTATTTGATGAAAATGGAGACTCTCCAGGAAGGTACTGTTGTAATCCTCATTCTTAACAATGGAGCCTGCACTAGTTACAGGCACTCTGATCCTGAGGGTCTTTTCCTCTCCTTTGTTATTACTGAAGCTGCCTGCCCTTGTTAGACTATGGCTCATACACCAAAACAAGCAAAGGCAGAGAGGCAAAGCCTTGTATCCCATGGCGAAGGAAAAGCACAGATGTTAATATTGAAAATGTGCTTTTGAAAGCTTCACCACATTTCAGAGCTCTAGACACAGAGGCTGGAGTCTCAGTTCAGCATAGATAAACAACAACAACAAAAAAATACTCCTCTGTGTTCTCATGTTTGACCAGGTACTCCCTGGACTCAGATGTCTTCTTGTGTCATAAAACAATTCTAAAGTCAGAACAATTCAATCTTGCTAAGCTAGACATAAGGGTGGGGTGCTCTTATGTTCTTTGCTCTACCTGTAGGGAGTTATGTCAAATTTTTCTTTTTTGAGTACTAAAATGCCCTTTCTTATGGAATTTCACTTTTCATTGTCTATGTGAAGGTACCCGACAATTAGGATTCTTGTTATAATTATAGATGAACCTTTGGAGATATCACCAAATATTGAAAACAGCAGAATTCATCCCATCTCATACTCCAAAAGTCTTGAATGATACCAAACTGTGTACATCTAATATGTAAGAGTAACTCCTTAAGTTCCTATTTTGGTTTACAGCAGGGCTAGGTCTTCACTCTGCTTTCATCAACAAAGCAGGATCCTCTAGTTTCACTGCAAAACCCAAGTGCTCTTCCAGCAACAGCTTATGTTTAGCAGCTGTGCTTAGGGAAGTGTCTGCACACTTTATTTGCAGCGGATCCTGCCAAGAGAAGTTCTCATGAGCCCCTCCATACATTCCACAAGCCACACTTTCTGCTAGAAATACTGCTTGAACACATTGGCATATCTTGAGGTAAGCTGGAGCTGGTCCTGGGGGCAACTGTGGCCATCACACACCCTGCCCTGCTAAGTGACAACATTTTCACAGCCAATTAAAACCTGGGTATTTCCTCTATTCTGAAAACTTGAAGGATTTTACACCAGACAGGCTGTTTGCCAAGATAAATTGGCTTTTTTGTTATTCTGACTGTGGGGCTATTTGGTGTATGTTTTGAGGCAAAAAAAAAGAAGCATTTTCTCAGGTCTAAAGGAAGTTTATCAAATGGTATATAGCATCTTAGAGTAAGATGAAGCGTGAACCCCACCTTCAGACTCATGTTCTCACTCTGTTATCTGGGCATGGGTTTGCTGCCCCTTTGTAAATCACTGGAGCACAGGCATTAGCCCAGGGTCTGCTAGTAGACTGATAACCGCAGCTCAGCAAGTTCCAGAGTTTTTTTTCCTGTCATGTCATGTACCCAAGTCATTTCCACACACTGGATAGGGAGAGGACACCTCATGTAACTCACCTCTAGTACACTGAGAACAAGATCAGGTAAAATAGCACTGCCTTTTTCAGAATGCTCCAAGGAAAAATAAGCACGTCTAAATGTAGAGTGGGGGAACTTTTAAGACACTGGTTCTTCGCATTATTTTTCAAACAGGAATCCCTTCAAGACTCTGCTAAAATTCTAGATATTCTTTCAAAAACAATATGCAGACAATTTCTAGAAATTCATAATTGTTTGGAGTCTGTTCATGTACTCCTAAGTTTCAGTGTTACATTAAAACATTAATAAGTGAACAGAAATGGACTTGAATTCTGAGACCATAGATCACACCCAGGAAATAACTAGATCAGTAGTATATATGTATGATGTATGCATGTATGTATGTATATGAAACCAGATGAAGCAACCTAGTGTGATCCTGTCTCCAAAATATAAAATTATACTTAACATTCATTTTTTATTCTGAAGAAAATATTAAGCCAGTTTGCTCTCTGTTTTTAATCCTATGAGGTAAGAAATGGTCATTATTTTCTACTAGAGTGTTAAAGAAAAATAAGTTTTACCAAATTGGATGACTCACCCAAAGACATAGTTTAGTGAGAGTTAGGATAGTCAATCATTCTTCTGGGTTTCATCTCCTCTCCTCATTCAATAGCCTTCCAATTAGTCAAGTAAGATCAAAGTGAAAGAAACTGATTTTTGGAGAAATGTGTTTGCAGGAATTATGTGGTTATTTTTATGGAGTAAGTGTTACAGTTCTGCTGGATCAAAGAGACTCACTCCTAGCTGAGAAAGGAATTGGGGTTCCACTAAAGTGATGGTTGTCAGATCAGAGACAGAAGAAGAATGAAATATAGTGTGTTAATTATTTTCTTATTGCTATGATCAAATGTCTGACAGAAGCAGCGTAAGGGAGAAAAGATTTGCTTTGATTCATGATTTAAGGACACAGTCCATCAGGGCGAAAAGGGTGTAGCAGTAGTGCATTGCAGCAGCAGGAACATAAGGCTCCCCTTGGACCACAGCTACATCAGCCTCTGAGCATCCACTTGGCTGAACCTAGTAATGAACTTCCCTAGGGGGCACTGCAACAATGAAGAGCCTGGTCTTTGTCTAGGCACTCTTTTCTAATGAAGTTTTTCAAATGTTGTATCATGAAACTCTCCATGGGTGGGGATCTTTCACCCTAGGCACCATGCAGATCCAGTCTTTAGTTTCTCTTTAATTAAACAAATCTACTTAGGTTACTGCTACTTTGTTCTAACCCACCTTCTCCATCCTGACTGCAGCATTAACTATGGCCTTACTCCTTTCCTCACCAAACTGCATATGCTTTATGGTTTTCCATTTCCTCTGACTGTAAACATAACTGATAGAAGTGAAGAGTGGTCATGCCACAGCCTGAATGTTATGCTCTCTTGAAATTTTCTCCACTTGAAACATCATCAGCATAGTCCTTACTTTCCACGTTTTTATCCACACTGTAATCTTCCAAATTCCCATGATAATTAGTCTCTGCTAACAAGACTCAGGCTTCCTTTCCCTACAGCTCCCAACATTTCAACATTCTTCCCACAAACCTTAAGGTCTTAGAACCACAAGGTCATGTAGTCTCAAAAATTACTCAAATTTCCTGTATCAGTTCTCTGTATTAGTTACCTAATTTTCTCATCACTGTAAGCAAATGCCTAACTAAGAAGCTTAATCAAGGAAGGATTTATTTGGGCTACTGGTTTGAGAGTACAATCCACTATGGCAAAAACAAACAAACAAAAAAAAAACATGGGTATAGGAGTGACTCACAGCTGTAGCAGTGGTGACATGGGAGGCTGCCTAGCTCATAGAACAGAGGGGTTTCTAGAAGCCTGCCAATAACTAAATCCCAAGGCCTGCATTCTGGTGGTCCACTGTCTCCAACTAAACCTCACCTTCTAAAGGTTCTACAAGTTCCTAAAATAGTGCCACCAAGCTGGGAAGCCAAGTATTCAAACTCATGAGCCTATGGAGAATGCTTTCCATCTAAACCATGGCATTGCCAACTGGTTCTAACATTACAAACCCTTGAAGATTATTTCCAAATACATTTTAGCTGTTGCCTTTAAATTTTATTTCTGATTGGATTAAAGTCAACCAATAAACTTTAATGAAAGCTGTGTTACAGCTATACTACATAATCCATAATTTTTGATTGTAGAAAAGTTAACAATACACAAAGGGGGGAGATAAAAAGAGAAAGAAAAACTGGCTACCTCTGGTGTAATTCATTTCCCCGTAACCTATGGACAGATCCAGTATGCGCACTGAGGAAGTACCCAGTGGGTAGGGTACACCTTCATAAGATTTGATCATTTTATATATATATATATATATATGTTCATATTAAAGATATTTTTAAAAGTTTACTCAATGATATAATGTTCTTCCATCCTTTGGAACAGCAGACTTTAAATAACACATTAATATTTCTCTAGCAATGCATATGGATACTTGCACTGTGCTCTAAATATATATAACTTCATATCAAGTTAGGGCAGGTTTCATAACTGGATGATTGCAGATAGGTTTATGCTTTGTTACCAAGTGAGCTCTGAAACACATTTTGTCTTCAGTGCTCTAAGGATTTTACATTTCATATAATAAATGTGAAGCCTTATTATATATTCCCTTTGACCTACATCATGGCTGAGAAAAACAAAAGTCTTCATGCCAAGTCAGCTGCTATAAAGTTTTAGGGAACTTGATTTTGGGGAACTTAGTCTTGGGAACTCACTCATCTAGGGAGATACTATTGTGGGGTTTACATTGTAATAACAGATCTGAGTGTTTAGAGACCATCTCAGTCCCTAAAATATTTACTATTCATCCCTTAATAGCAAATTTTAGATGACTCATTGCTTAGAGACTCCATCAAAAAATAATTGTAAGGGGAAGGAGAGATTTCTCCCAGTGGTTAAGCCCCCTTTCCATGCAAAGCCCAACGACCAGGGTTCAATTCCCCAGTAACCATGTAAAGCCAGGTGAATGGTGCTGCATACATTTGATGTTCGTTTGCAGTGGCTGGAGGCCATGGCACACTCATTCTCTCTCTCTCTCTTTCTTTCTCTTTCTCTCTTTCTGCTTCCCCTCTATCACTGTCTCTCTTTTATCTCTCTCTGTTTGCAAATAAAGAAAGAAAGAAAAATAATTTTAAGAGGCATAACCACGACCTGGAAATGGACCATTATAGATAGAGGGAGCTTGTAGAACAAATTTCAAAGGAGTATAACTATTTCAAGCAAAAAAATTACATATTATACTGTAGGGTTGGTAAGTATGAAAATGTAAAATATTTAATTGTGTGAAGTATTAAAAGGATCCCAGGGAAAGGATCTTATATTTTATATTTAGTGATCCAAAATTAACTTTAAGCAGAATAAGAAACACAGTTTGCTTTAGGAACCACCAACATTTTAATATAAGGAGGAATTGTGTAAACCCCATAAACTGATATAGAAAAAAATTAAACAAAATGAGACAAGACAAAAATAATGGAATGATCAAAACATGTGGATTAAGCAGAAAGAAGAAGCCAGAGTAATAGAAATTTCAGGGAGTGGTCACTTAAACATGATTATGTAATGGGAGCTGGAGATTAGAATTTAGATAGTACCCAGCCAATTCCAGTGCATCTCAGAGCTTAAGGAGTACCTGAAATCTTGTCTATAAAGTTAAAGAATTAGAATTATAGACCACTGGAGGATAAGGTATAGTGGGAGACTTTATTTTAAAGAAAATGGGGAGTTACAGAGATCTCCAGCCATCAGTGTAGATAGAGAACATGGGAGAGTTTTAGCCAAATATGTGATTCTTGTTTAAACAAGCAGAAAAAAGAAAAGATCATGAGAAGGAAAGATTCATGTAGGAAAGAAATCTAGCTTGGGGGACCTTACCAGGTCCCTGGAGAGTCAGAGGTCCTTCTAGGCCATGTGTGTGAAAGAAGGTGGCTGTACTTTGTTTTAGTCACTTTTAAGACCTCATCCAGGTAAGTCAGAGAGACAACTGGTTGGTCCATACCTGACCAATCAATTTTAGCACCTAGGTTTGAACTCTAGTTAGAGACACCTCCCACTCAAGGGGAGAAAGTCTATGGAACTTCCCTGAAGGAGTTAACAGTAACAATCCTCCCTCTGAAAAAAGTAACCCTAACTGCTGTTGGATATTGGGGTGTAGAATCAAATAAAACCTCCAGAAAAAAGTACACACATTTTTAAGTAAAAATATAAAACAAGAATACCCATTTTTATCCTGAAGGAGGCAAGACAAAGCTCCTGCTGGGGAGGGGTTAAGGAGGCAGCTTTGTGTGTGATCTCTCTCCTAAACTCCCATATTTCCCCCCTCTCTTGAGTACACCCCAAATGCTGTCAGGCACTGTGGATGATGAAGTCTCCTATCTATTTACTGCTGAATAAAGCATGAAGTTGTGGCAGTCAGGGGTGTGTCTCAGAGAGGGGAAGGTCCCTACCTAGGCCAGAGAGAGACCCATCAATCACACATCAATCACATTGTCAAGATTTTGTCCTGCTTAACATTGTGAGGCAGAAAGTGGGGCATCTCCCCAGAAGTTGGGATTATTTCATTCTTATAGGGTGTCCAGTGTACAATGATTCATTGTAGATGGTGTTGGATTGTTGACCACCATAAAAACTTGAGATCCACCTCCAGAATTATTCATCAAATGGCATTATAGCATCTGATGTGGTCTGAGACTGTTCCTGTATGGCTTGTAAAGCAGATGACATATATTAAGAGCTATCAAGAAGAGCTATGCATAGCATTTAACCTTAATAACAGCACATGTGTCACCTTGGGAAGTCATACGGATGTTTAGAGTCCTGTGATTCTGTTTTCCTTATTGTTTGAATTTTAGAATTAAGAAGGGGAATTTCCACAGAGATACCCTTTAAAGCTTTTTGTGTATATTTCGTGAGAGTTTTTATGTGTCAGATTACATTTTTTAATCCAATGGATGGAATAAAAACTGAGAGTAAATGATTATACCATTGGAAAAAATCTCCTAGTCCATCTTGCTTTTAAAACTGGAAATTTAGCTGGGCATGTTAAGGTATTTAACTTGTCTTACCTACATCGAGGGAAATCTCAGAGTACGTCTTCCAGTCTATCCTGGGTTAAGCCAGGGACAAGATTAGTGCCACACGGAAAGATTGTGAGAGCTGTGATGGGGGAGACTATCCAGAGGCATGGCACCCCTCAGTAACAACATACTAGGGCCAGGAGAATTGGGCTGAATACTAGGCTATCCATGGTCCCCTATCAGGATAAGGACTGATCCAGATGACCCATGGAGGAGGATATCCAGCTGACTTGGGATGGGGAAGGGGGTGCATTGGGGAATTGGGGATAACGACTCTGTTTGCCCACTAAATAATGTAACTCATTATGGACAATCAAAAAAGAACTGTACATAGGGAGGTAACTCAATATTTCAGAAGTTAGTCATCAATAAAGAAATCATTTTTTAAAAAAAAAGATAAGTGCCACAAAACTTTTAGTGTCATTGCGAGCTGCTGAGTGCACATTTTGTCTTAGATTCCACTCTGTAGCAAGCCATTTTGATGGTGAGAGAGCTATGACACAGCCAGTCTTAAAGCCTTGTTTGCTTTCCCTTTTGGAAATTGTTAGAACCTTATATCTTTGGTTTTAATATATATTTTTTTCTGAGTGTTTTAAGTCACAGTTGGCAGCCAAGATTTAAACAAGTATATGTATATTGAGGGTGGGGGTCATAAATGGCTCTCCAAGGAGGATTTTGGGGACCTGGGAGGAGCACTGTGGCTTCCACAGCATTCGTGTTGCCATTAAGAATGAGTCCAGGACATGCTGACCTTGGTGTTCCCTTTCCTGGGAAGCATGGAGGACTGGTTTAACCTCAGTTTTGACTCTCCTGTTCTAGACTGTATATTGACTTTTTTTGGAGTCTCTGTGTCTTTCCTAATCAGAAAGGCTTCCAGTGAGTCAGTGTAAAAACTTTGTCCTCAGTGGTGATTCTGCTGTTAAGGAGTGTCTCCTCATCTCCTGTGGCCTCTTGAAATGAGAGCAGAGGCAAAAATATTTGCCTATTTTGTTTCATGACTCCAATTCAATTTGGCCTTTACATAGGTAGTTAGAACACTCAGAAAGGAATTTGTATCAACCTTGTAGGATAGGATATCCTGACATCTATAGCTGACTAGTAAAGCATACCTAATTGAACAATGGCATAACTTTCTTTCTTTGTTTTTTTTTTTTTTTTTTTCGGTTTTTCAAGGTATGGTCTCACTCTAGTCCAGGCTGACCTGGAATTCACTATGTAGTTTCAGGGTGGCCTTGAACTCACGGCAATCCTCCTACCTCTGCCTCCCTAGTGCTGGGATTAAAGGCGTGCACCACCACGCCCGGCTGGCATAACTTTCATTCTATCTTGTCTAACCTTTGAGTTTACTTATTTTGGAACAGTGTAGGCCATAACTGTAGTATGAAAATAGACTCATTTTTATTCATTAAATACCTCATGACTATTAATAAAGACAGGGAACATATTGTTAGTCTGAAATCATTATTTTTAGCAATAAATCCAAATAAATTGATCTAACCTGGAAGTCATCAGGAACAGACAATTATCACAGCATGAGTCTTGCCATCTGTGTTTGAAAACATACCAATTACCCTGGGGAGTTTGGAAACTCAATTGTAGAGGCTGAAATCATTTTTTTTCAGATATAGACCATTGTCTGAGTTTAAGGTTAGATCCTGAAGCAGGGAATATATCTTAAAGAGTTAGTTAATTTTGAGGCAAAAGACCTGAAATACCCAACATAAGACAATTGTTTAAATAAAATCATAGCTAGATACTCTGTGATAGTCCATAATAGAGCAGAGTCTGGTCATTGCTGTTAGAACAGCTGAGTTCTAATATAACCTTTGCTGAATCTATTTTTGAAAGAAAAAAACACCATTTGACAACAAATGTTGTTAGTGTAATCTTGGATATTAATTAATCTGATATACAGTAGAAATCCTTATAAATATAAGACAAATATTTTATGTTTTACCTATGACTGAAATTTTACAAAACTTAACTAAGTTTTCCCAACATATTCTACCTAACAGGAGGATAAAAGCTACAATGGCTGAAATTAAATATTTAACTTATATGTCTCATGATGACCTTTTGATAGAATTAGAATGAACAAATCCAAATTTATTTTTAAAGCCACAGTTTATTTTTATATATGAGAACCTTATTTTACAAAAATATACATTAATAAGCAAATCATTATCTTAAAAACTCAGTTTTCCAATAATCAACACCAATTATAATAAACAGAAGTTGTACTGAGAGAAGCTGTCTTAGGCTCTTGGTTGGTTTAGCCATCAATTTTTATAACCTTCGATTATATAAGTTAGCGTGTTTTTTTAATTGTCTCCTTAAACATTTGATGAAAGGCAATGGTTAGTTTGTTATTCTCCCTGTCTATATGGCATATAAAATCGTCCTGTGTTAGCCATCTTTATTTTGGAACCTGATTTGGGACTACAGATTTTGGGTGTCCATTGTACAGGAGCCTGGATCCCAAATTTCTAGCTTTTTTCCCGAAGCAAAGAAGACACATAGTGAACTCTATGTATTTTCTTGAAGCAAGGAGAGTCCCCTTCAAGAAGTCCATGCCACATCCTAAGTGGATAATCTCCAAGTTTGGCTTCTCCAGACCCCCTAGCATGGGTCTCATGTCACAGCATATGAGAGCACCTGAGACAGTACGGTTAAACTTTAAGTGGAGGCTATGCAGACTCTTGTTTAACTTTTCTCTAATCTCTCAGATTAGGGTGGCTTGGGACCTTATTCCCATTCCTCCTGTACACACACTTTGTGTGTGTGTGTGTGTGTGTGTGTGTGTGTGTGTGTGTGTGTGTGTGTGTGTATAAACTCTAAGATCAAGAGTGTGGTCTATCATATTTGGTAAAGCCTATGTGGTCTAAAAACCATGTGCTGGAATTGCAGATGTTGCATTCTTTAAAAGGAAACTGAACCCATTTATCCTATCCCTATCATCACCTTTTGTTATTTACTCAGTAACATTCTATCATCCTTTCAAGGTCCCTCTGCAATCCCTCCTATATTTCTCTCGGTTATTATTGAAATTCCTCCTTTAATAATGCCCCTTCTTAGTACCTTCTAAAAATACCATTATTTCCCTTCATTACAAGTTCTACTGGGCCTGGAGAGATGGCTCAGTGGTTAAGGCATTTGCCTCTAGTGCCTAAGGCCCACGGTTCAATTCCCCAGTACCCACATATGCCAGACCCGCAAGGTGGCCCTGGTGTGCTCTCTCTCTCTCTCTCTCTCTCTCTCTCTCTCTCTCTCTGTCTCTCTCTCTCTCTGTATCTCTCTGCTTGAAAAATGAATAAATAGATTTTATAAAAAAGTTCCATTGAAATTCATTCTTATTAATCACATCACAACATATCTAGCATTCACAATTTTCTTTTACCAACATAGAGCCTCTACTAGGGCATGAATTGAAAAGGAAAGTAACCATAAAAGGGAGAAATAATATAATTTATATCATCTGTTTTAAAAAACTCACTCATCTGATTTCCTTAAGAACAGCTCTATGGCAATACCTGTTTTTATTCTGATATACATTCTAGGCAAGCCTAATGGTTGAACCTGTTCAAATATCCTTTAACCCATGGAAAGATTGATATAGCTAGAACGAGAGTTAGGAATGACTGAGACAGAAACCTTAACTGGAGTGATCAGTTCCAGCTGACACCAGTGGTCAGTTTACATGGTTTTGCAAGTAAGAAAATAGTTGTACTCTGTTCTATAAAAAAGTTATGTTAGAGAATTACTTAAAACTTAAAAACTGACTTGTGGTGGTCACTTTTTCTAAAGAGTATTGTAATCAGTCTTTTTGAAAGAAACAAAAATTGGTTTTCCTACTAAAAGAGACTAAGCACATACCTTTGGGAATTACTATATTTAATATAGAAATGTATAGTTGAAGCTTTTACCAAAATTCATGAGTGGATTCTTTTCTCCCCCAAGAATGTCAAATGAGTATTACCATTGATAAGTACCTCTAACCATTGAACAGTCTTATCTTTAACACAGATTTATAGCATTTCCCAGGGTTTTAACACATAGCATTTATAATAGTCAATGTTTCTAACCATTTAGCATTAGATGAATATAACCTTATATCATTTTTACTCAGTTTACCCATATGATCATGGACTGTAATACCATAAATAAGATATAAATCTCCTTGTGTTATAATTTCCCTTATATTCATCATTGACCAAAAGGCCAATCTGGTTTATGAGGAAGCATTGGGAAATATGTTTTTTTCTGGGTCTGTCTCCAAAAGAGCTCTGTTTTGGAACCAGAGCCAGCTGAGCATATTAAAATATCTGTTTCTTCCCTTTATTGTTTAGTCCATGATTGATAACCAGCACATATAGTTGATTTTCAAAGAAAAACGAACAACCTATGTATTTGTAAAACTAAGTTTTTCATCCTTTATAGAATTAAGAGAAATTGTACCAAATTGATTTTACTCTTTATCTAATAATAGAAAACAAGTAATCCAGTATCAAAAGAATTAGACATCATTCTTAATAGGAAAATTTAGGCATTCTTTATGTAACCTCTATGAATGTAATTTTAAGCAAACTGACAACCATGTTTTTAATAATATTTATAAACTCTATAATCTATTGATGCAAGATATCTCTTGTTAATAATTTTATAATGCACATTTTAAGAGAGTATAGGCAAAACATATTGGTCCCTGAGGCAATTTCTATCAACATCATTATTACATCTGGAACAATTTTGTTACCTTTAAAATCCTTGAATAGTTTGACAAATCACCCTTGGTAGAATTTCCAAAAGAATTTCCAGGGAGATTGAAAAAAATTAAGTTGGTAACACAGTTAGGAGAAGTAACAGAACAGTTTTATAAGTAGGAAAGTACCATTGAATAACCCAGAAAGGGGGTGGGGAATCTTTTTTTATAAGAATCCTGTGATTCCCCTGCCTCAGCTCTGTAAAAATCAAGGATATCATATGTCCCATGAGACTTAACTCATTTTAATATCTGTATGAATAAATGTTTTACAGAGAAAAAAAGGTTAAAATTTGAAAATAAATTAAATTAACTGAATTTAAACTTAAGGAAAATTTTTAGAGATGTTGATCATCTTTATTAATTAGAGAAATGCAAAACAAAACAACTCTGAGATTTCATCTGACTCCAGTCAGGATTGCATTCATCAAAAAAGTTAATGCTTTTGTTTTTATCTTTTCTTCAGTGTTGGAAATGGAATCCAAGGTTTTTCATGCTACACAAATACTCTACTACTGAGCTGTATCCCCAGCTCTGCTTTTTGGATTTGTAGTTCTAATTTTTTATTATCCATAATTAGATACAGTTAGTAAGAGAATAATGTGTTGATGTCTCCAATTCTCCTATTTCCCTCTTCTCTGTCCCCGATCAGTTGGGTTTTCTCCTCCGTGGGCAGTCTGGATCAGTCCATGGGGTAGGGGGTTGTGGATAGCCTGGGAGTCAACCCGGTCCACCACCCTTTGTATGTTGTTACTGATGGGTGGTATGTACCTATTTTTTTTTTTTTAGTTTATCAAGGAATTTAAAAGCCATTCCATTTCAGCAAGGCAGAGCTGGAAGGACTTTGTCTTCTTTGGCCCTCTGTGGCTAGCAGGCCTTACTATAGGCCTCATTCCTGCCCAGCAGATAAAAAGGTTTACCTGAGTGCTTGGCTCAGTATCTATGCTGCTCAACCAAACAAGCAGAAAAAGAAAAGATCATAAGAAGGAAATGTTCATGTGGGAAAGAAATCCAGCCCCTAACCACAGGCATTTGGCTGTTGTGGGGGGGCTTGGGAGACCATACCATGTCCCTGAGGAGTCAGAGGTTCTTCTAGGCCATGTGTGTGAGAGGTGGCTGGACTTTGTTTTAATGACGGTTAAGACCTATGCCAGGTAAATCAGAGAGACAGCTAGTTTGCCCATACCTGACCAATCAGTTTTAGCACCTAGGTTTGAACTCCACTTAGAAATACTTCCCACTGAATGGGAGAAGGTCTTTGAAACTTGCTTGAAGGAGTTAACTGTCACAATTCTTAATGTATAAATCTCTGGCACTAAAGAACCACAGAGAAATAGATGATCTATGTCAATATTCTAATTTTCCTGGAGAGAACCATGAGTCTCAGAGGAGGCAATAGACATGCTTACATTTCCACAAGCAACAGTGAAGAACAATATCTAACCCTTAAGTATAATCATAAAATAAAATTTTACCTTTAATTTTTA